>JASXSY010002803.1:0-28821 GCA_034509805.1 Sipha maydis
ATAACCCTCATATTAATTATGCATTTAATCAACCCCTGAGGGCCAGTGAAATTGTAAACAAAAAACAACAATTTACAATTTCACTGGCCCTGAGGGGTTGATTAAATGCATAATTAATATGAGGGTTATTCAAATCGATTCCAAATATTCTACTGAACATTTTGTACAAATTTCATAAACATCACCTAAATTCCCAAGTGTCCAGGATCCAGCATATCGAGAAAAATTGAACTATTTGTGTATATTATTAATTGTTGTTGTTTGTTTACTATTTCACTGGCCCTCAAGGGTTGATTAAATGCATAATTGAAATGAAGGTTATTTAAATCGATTCCAAATGTTTTACTGAACATTTTGTACAAATTTCATAAACATCACCTAAATTCCCAAGTGTCCAGGATCCAGCATATCGAGAAAAATTGAACTATTTGTGTATATTATTAATTGTTGTTGTTTGTTTACTATTTCACTGGCCCTCAAGGGTTTTAAAAATGCATAATTGAAATGAGGGTTATCCAAATCTATTCCAAATTTTCTACTGAACATTTTGTACAAATTTCATAAACATCCCCTAAATTCCCAAGTGTCCAGGATCCAGCATATCGAGAAAAATTGAACTATTTGTGTATATTATTAATTGTTGTTGTTTGTTTACTATTTCACTGGCCCTCAAGGGTTTTAAAAATGCATAATTGAAATCAGGGTTATCCAAATCGATTCCAAATGTTCTACTGAACATTTTGTACAAATTTCATAAACATCACCTAAATTCCCAAGTGTCCAGGATCCAGCATATCGAGAAAAATTGAACTATTTGAGTATATTATATATTGTTGTTGTTTGTTTACAATTTCACTGGCCCTCAGGGGTTGATTAAATGCATAATTAATATGAGGGTTATTCAAATCGATTCCAAATGTTCTACTGAACATTTTGTACAAATTTCATAAACATCACCTAAATTCCCAAGTGTCCAGGATCCAGCATATCGAGAAAAATTGAACTATTTGTGTATATTATTAATTGTTGTTGTTTGTTTACTATTTCACTGGCCCTCAAGGGTTGATTAAATGCATAATTAATATGAGGGTTATTCAAATCGATTCCAAATGTTCTACTGAACATTATGTACAAATTTCATAAACATCGCCCAAATGCACAAGTGTCAAGGATCCAGCATATCGAGAAAAATTGAACTATTTGAGTATATTATATATTGTTGTTGTTTGTTTACAATTTTACTGGCCCTCAGGGGTTGATTAAATGCATAATTAATATGAGGGTTATTCAAATCGATTCCAAATGTTCTACTGAACATTATGTACATAATTTCAAAATCATCGCCCAAATGCACAAGTGTCCAGGGTCCAGCATATCGAGAAAAATTGAACTATTTTAGTATATTATATATTGTTATTGTTTGTTTACTATTTCACTGGCCCTCAAGGGTTGATTAAATGCATAAATAATATGAAAGTTATTCAAATCGATTCCAAATATTCTACTGAACATTTTGTACAAATTTCATAAACATCACCTAAATTCCCAAGTGTCCAGGATCCAGCATATCAGGAAAAATTGAATTATTTGAGTATATTATATATTGTTGTTTTTTGTTTACAATTTCACTGGCCCTCAGGGGTTGATTAAATGCATAATTAATATGAGGGTTATTCAAATCGATTCCAAATGTTCTACTGAATATTTTGTACAAATTTTATAATGATCGCCTTAAAGCCCAGGTGTCCAAGATCCAGCATATCGAGAAAACTCGTACTATTTGAGTATATTATATATTGTTGTTGTTTGTTTACAATTTCACTGGCCCTCAGGGGTTGATTAAATACATAATTAATATGAGGGTTATTCAAATCGATTCCAAATGTTCTACTGAACATTTTGTACAAATTTCATAAACATCACCTAAATTCCCAAGTGTCCAGGATCCAGCATATCGAGAAAAATTGAACTATTTGTGTATATTATTAATTGTTGTTGTTTGTTTACTATTTCACTGGCCCTCAAGGGTTGATTAAATGCATAATTAATATGAGGGTTATTCAAATCGATTCCAAATGTTCTACTGAACATTATGTACAAATTTCATAAACATCGCCCAAATGCACAAGTGTCAAGGATCCAGCATATCGAGAAAAATTGAACTATTTGAGTATATTATATATTTTTGTTGTTTGTTTACAATTTCACTGGCCCTCAGGGGTTGATTAAATGCATAATTAATATGAGGGTTATTCAAATCGATTCCAAATGTTCTACTGAACATTATGTACATAATTTCAAAATCATCGCCCAAATGCACAAGTGTCCAGGGTCCAGCATATCGAGAAAAATTGAACTATTTTAGTATATTATATATTGTTATTGTTTGTTTACTGATTCACTGGCCCTCAAGGGTTGATTAAATGCATAATTGAAATGAAGGTTATTTAAATCGATTCCAAATGTTTTACTGAACATTTTGTACAAATTTCATAAACATCACCTAAATTCCCATGTGTCCAGGATCCAGCATATCGAGAAAAATTGAACTATTTGAGTATATTATATATTGTTGTTGTTTGTTTACAATTTCACTGGCCCTCAGGGGTTGATTAAATGCATAATTAATATGAGGGTTATTCAAATCGATTCCAAATGTTGTATTGAACATTATGTACAAATTTCATAATCATCGCCCAAATGCACAAGTGTCCAGGATCCAGCATATCGAGAAAACTCGTACTATTTGAGTATATTATATATTGTTGTTGTTTGTTTACAATTTCACTGGCCCTGAGGGGTTGATTAAATGCATAATTAATATGAGGGTTATTCAAATCGATTCCAAATATTCTACTGAACATTTTGTACAAATTTCATAAATATCACCTGAATTCCCAAGTGTCCAGGATCCAGCATATCGAGAAAAATTGAACTATTTGTGTATATTATTAATTGTTGTTGTTTGTTTACTATTTCACTGGCCCTCAAGGGTTTTAAAAATGCATAATTGAAATGAGGGTTATCCAAATCTATTCCAAATTTTCTACTGAACATTTTGTACAAATTTCATAAACATCCCCTAAATTCCCAAGTGTCCAGGATCCAGCATATCGAGAAAAATTGAACTATTTGTGTATATTATTAATTGTTGTTGTTTGTTTACTATTTCACTGGCCCTCAAGGGTTTTAAAAATGCATAATTGAAATCAGGGTTATCCAAATCGATTCCAAATGTTCTACTGAACATTTTGTACAAATTTCATAAACATCACCTAAATTCCCAAGTGTCCAGGATCCAGCATATCGAGAAAAATTGAACTATTTGAGTATATTATATATTGTTGTTGTTTGTTTACAATTTCACTGGCCCTCAGAGGTTGATTAAATGCATAATTAATATGAGGGTTATTCAAATCGATTCCAAATGTTCTACTGAACATTTTGTACAAATTTCATAAACATCACCTAAATTCCCAAGTGTCCAGGATCCAGCATATCGAGAAAAATTGAACTATTTGTGTATATTATTAATTGTTGTTGTTTGTTTACTATTTCACTGGCCCTCAAGGGTTGATTAAATGCATAATTAATATGAGGGTTATTCAAATCGATTCCAAATGTTCTACTGAACATTATGTACAAATTTCATAAACATCGCCCAAATGCACAAGTGTCAAGGATCCAGCATATCGAGAAAAATTGAACTATTTGAGTATATTATATATTGTTGTTGTTTGTTTACAATTTTACTGGCCCTCAGGGGTTGATTAAATGCATAATTAATATGAGGGTTATTCAAATCGATTCCAAATGTTCTACTGAACATTATGTACATAATTTCAAAATCATCGCCCAAATGCACAAGTGTCCAGGGTCCAGCATATCGAGAAAAATTGAACTATTTTAGTATATTATATATTGTTATTGTTTGTTTACTATTTCACTGGCCCTCAAGGGTTGATTAAATGCATAATTAATATGAAAGTTATTCAAATCGATTCCAAATATTCTACTGAACATTTTGTACAAATTTCATAAACATCACCTAAATTCCCAAGTGTCCAGGATCCAGCATATCGAGAAAAATTGAACTATTTGAGTATATTATATATTGTTGTTGTTTGTTTACAATTTCACTGGCCCTCAGGGGTTGATTAAATGCATAATTAATATGAGGGTTATTCAAATCGATTCCAAATGTTCTACTGAACATTTTGTACAAATTTCATAAACATCACCTAAATTCCCAAGTGTCCAGGATCCAGCATATCGAGAAAAATTGAACTATTTGTGTATATTATTAATTGTTGTTGTTTGTTTACTATATCACTGGCCCTCAAGGGTTGATTAAATGCATAAATAATATGAAAGTTATTCAAATCGATTCCAAATATTCTACTGAACATTTTGTACAAATTTCATAAACATCACCTAAATTCCCAAGTGTCCAGGATCCAGCATATCAGGAAAAATTGAATTATTTGAGTATATTATATATTGTTGTTTTTTGTTTACAATTTCACTGGCCCTCAGGGGTTGATTAAATGCATAATTAATATGAGGGTTATTCAAATCGATTCCAAATGTTCTACTGAAAATTTTGTACAAATTTCATAAACATCGCCCAAATGCACAAGTGTCAAGGATCCAGCATATCGAGAAAAATTGAACTATTTGAGTATATTATATATTTTTGTTGTTTGTTTACAATTTCACTGGCCCTCAGGGGTTGATTAAATGCATAATTAATATGAGGGTTATTCAAATCGATTCCAAATGTTCTACTGAACATTATGTACATAATTTCAAAATCATCGCCCAAATGCACAAGTGTCCAGGGTCCAGCATATCGAGAAAAATTGAACTATTTTAGTATATTATATATTGTTATTGTTTGTTTACTGATTCACTGGCCCTCAAGGGTTGATTAAATGCATAATTGAAATGAAGGTTATTTAAATCGATTCCAAATGTTTTACTGAACATTTTGTACAAATTTCATAAACATCACCTAAATTCCCATGTGTCCAGGATCCAGCATATCGAGAAAAATTGAACTATTTGAGTATATTATATATTGTTGTTGTTTGTTTACAATTTCACTGGCCCTCAGGGGTTGATTAAATGCATAATTAATATGAGGGTTATTCAAATCGATTCCAAATGTTGTATTGAACATTATGTACAAATTTCATAATCATCGCCCAAATGCACAAGTGTCCAGGATCCAGCATATCGAGAAAACTCGTACTATTTGAGTATATTATATATTGTTGTTGCTTGTTTACAATTTCACTGGCCCTGAAGGGTTGATTAAATGCATAATTAATATGAGGGTTATTCAAATCGATTCCAAATATTCTACTGAACATTTTGTACAAATTTCATAAATATCACCTAAATTCCCAAGTGTCCAGGATCCAGCATATCGAGAAAAATTGAACTATTTGTGTATATTATTAATTGTTGTTGTTTGTTTACTATTTCACTGGCCCTCAAGGGTTTTAAAAATGCATAATTGAAATGAGGGTTATCCAAATCTATTCCAAATTTTCTACTGAACATTTTGTACAAATTTCATAAACATCCCCTAAATTCCCAAGTGTCCAGGATCCAGCATATCGAGAAAAATTGAACTATTTGTGTATATTATTAATTGTTGTTGTTTGTTTACTATTTCACTGGCCCTCAAGGGTTTTAAAAATGCATAATTGAAATGAGGGTTATCCAAATCTATTCCAAATTTTCTACTGAACATTTTGTACAAATTTCATAAACATCACCTAAATTCCCAAGTGTCCAGGATCCAGCTTATCGAGAAAAATTGAACTATTTGAGTATATTATATATTGTTGTTGTTTGTTTACAATTTCACTGGCCCTCAAGGGTTTTAAAAATGCATAATTGAAATGAGGGTTATCCAAATCTATTCCAAATTTTCTACTGAACATTTTGTACAAATTTCATAAACATCACCTAAATTCCCAAGTGTCCAGGATCCAGCATATCGAGAAAAATTGAACTATTTGAGTATATTATATATTGTTGTTGTTTGTTTACAATTTCACTGGCCCTCAGAGGTTGATTAAATGCATAATTAATATGAGGGTTATTCAAATCGATTCCAAATGTTCTACTGAACATTTTGTACAAATTTCATAAACATCACCTAAATTCCCAAGTGTCCAGGATCCAGCATATCGAGAAAAATTGAACTATTTGAGTATATTATATATTGTTGTTGTTTGTTTACAATTTTACTGGCCCTCAGGGGTTGATTAAATGCATAATTAATATGAGGGTTATTCAAATCGATTCCAAATGTTCTACTGAACATTATGTACATAATTTCAAAATCATCGCCCAAATGCACAAGTGTCCAGGGTCCAGCATATCGAGAAAAATTGAACTATTTTAGTATATTATATATTGTTATTGTTTGTTTACTATTTCACTGGCCCTCAAGGGTTGATTAAATGCATAATTAATATGAAAGTTATTCAAATCGATTCCAAATATTCTACTGAACATTTTGTACAAATTTCATAAACATCACCTAAATTCCCAAGTGTCCAGGATCCAGCATATCAGGAAAAATTGAATTATTTGAGTATATTATATATTGTTGTTTTTTGTTTACAATTTCACTGGCCCTCAGGGGTTGATTAAATGCATAATTAATATGAGGGTTATTCAAATCGATTCCAAATGTTCTACTGAATATTTTGTACAATATTTATAATGATCGCCTTAAAGCCCAGGTGTCCAAGATCCAGCATATCGAGAAAACTCGTACTATTTGAGTATATTATATATTGTTGTTGTTTGTTTACAATTTCACTGGCCCTCAGGGGTTGATTAAATGCATAAATAATATGAGGGTTATTCAAATCGATTCCAAATGTTCTACTGAACATTTTGTACAAATTTCATAAACATCACCTAAATTCCCAAGTGTCCAGGATCCAGCATATCGAGAAAAATTGAACTATTTGTGTATATTATTAATTGTTGTTGTTTGTTTACTATTTCACTGGCCCTCAAGGGTTGATTAAATGCATAATTAATATGAGGGTTATTCAAATCGATTCCAAATGTTCTACTGAACATTATGTACAAATTTCATAAACATCGCCCAAATGCACAAGTGTCAAGGATCCAGCATATCGAGAAAAATTGAACTATTTGAGTATATTATATATTGTTGTTGTTTGTTTACAATTTCACTGGCCCTCAAGGGTTGATTAAATGCATAATTAATATGAGGGTTATTCAAATCGATTCCAAATGTTCTACTGAACATTATGTACAAATTTCATAAACATCGCCCAAATGCACAAGTGTCAAGGATCCAGCATATCGAGAAAAATTGAACTATTTGAGTATATTATATATTGTTGTTGTTTGTTTACAATTTCACTGGCCCTCAGGGGTTGATTAAATGCATTATTAATATGAGGGTTATTCAAATCGATTCCAAATGTTCTACTGAACATTATGTACATAATTTCAAAATCATCGCCCAAATGCACAAGTGTCCAGGGTCCAGCATATCGAGAAAAATTGAACTATTTTAGTATATTATATATTGTTATTGTTTGTTTACTATTTCACTGGCCCTCAAGGGTTGATTAAATGCATAATTAATATGAAAGTTATTCAAATCGATTCCAAATATTCTACTGAACATTTTGTACAAATTTCATAAACATCACCTAAATTTCCAAGTGTCCAGGATCCAGCATATCAGGAAAAATTGAATTATTTGAGTATATTATATATTGTTGTTTTTTGTTTACAATTTCACTGGCCCTCAGGGGTTGATTAAATGCATAATTAATATGAGGGTTATTCAAATCGATTCCAAATGTTCTACTGAATATTTTGTACAAATTTTATAATGATCGCCTTAAAGCCCAGGTGTCCAAGATCCAGCATATCGAGAAAACTCGTACTATTTGAGTATATTATATATTGTTGTTGTTTGTTTACAATTTCACTGGCCCTCAGGGGTTGATTAAATGCATAATTAATATGAGGGTTATTCAAATCGATTCCAAATGTTCTACTGAACATTTTGTACAAATTTCATAAACATCACCTAAATTCCCAAGTGTCCAGGATCCAGCATATCGAGAAAAATTGAACTATTTGTGTATATTATTAATTGTTGTTGTTTGTTTACTATTTCACTGGCCCTCAAGGGTTGATTAAATGCATAATTAATATGAGGGTTATTCAAATCGATTCCAAATGTTCTACTGAACATTATGTACAAATTTCATAAACATCGCCCAAATTCCCAAGTGTCCAGGATCCAGCATATCGAGAAAAATTGAACTATTTGTGTATATTATTAATTGTTGTTGTTTGTTTACTATTTCACTGGCCCTCAAGGGTTGATTAAATGCATAATTAATATGAGGGTTATTCAAATCGATTCCAAATGTTCTACTGAACATTATGTACAAATTTCATAAACATCGCCCAAATGCACAAGTGTCAAGGATCCAGCATATCGAGAAAAATTGAACTATTTGAGTATATTATATATTGTTGTTGTTTGTTTACAATTTCACTGGCCTTTAAGGGTTGATTAAATGCATAATTAATATGAGGGTTATTCAAATCGATTCCAAATGTTCTACTGAACATTATGTACAAATTTCATAAACATCGCCCAAATGCACAAGTGTCAAGGATCCAGCATATCGAGAAAAATTGAACTATTTGAGTATATTATATATTGTTGTTGTTTGTTTACAATTTCACTGGCCCTCAGGGGTTGATTAAATGCATAATTAATATGAGGGTTATTCAAATCGATTCCAAATGTTCTACTGAACATTATTTACAAATTTCATAATCATCGCCCAAATGCACAAGTGCCCAGGATCCAGCATATCGAGAAAAATTGAACTATTTGTGTATATTATTAATTGTTGTTGTTTGTTTACTATTTCACTGGCCCTCAAGGGTTTTAAAAATGCATAATTGAAATGAGGGTTATCCAAATCTATTCCAAATTTTCTACTGAACATTTTGTACAAATTTCATAAACATCACCTAAATTCCCAAGTGTCCAGGATCCAGCTTATCGAGAAAAATTGAACTATTTGAGTATATTATATATTGTTGTTGTTTGTTTACAATTTCACTGGCCCTCAAGGGTTTTAAAAATGCATAATTGAAATCAGGGTTATCCAAATCTATTCCAAATTTTCTACTGAACATTTTGTAGAAATTTCATAAACATCACCTAAATTCCCAAGTGTCCAGGATCCAGCATATCAGGAAAAATTGAATTATTTGAGTATATTATATATTGTTGTTTTTTGTTTACAATTTCACTGGCCCTCAGGGGTTGATTAAATGCATAATTAATATGAGGGTTATTCAAATCGATTCCAAATGTTCTACTGAATATTTTGTACAAATTTTATAATGATCGCCTTAAAGCCCAGGTGTCCAAGATCCAGCATATCGAGAAAACTCGTACTATTTGAGTATATTATATATTGTTGTTGTTTGTTTACAATTTCACTGGCCCTCAGGGGTTGATTAAATGCATAATTAATATGAGGGTTATTCAAATCGATTCCAAATGTTCTACTGAACATTATGTACAAATTTCATAATCATCGCCCAAATGCACAAGTGTCCAGGATCCAGCATATCGTGAAAAATTGAACTATTTGTGTATATTATTAATTGTTGTTGTTTGTTTACTATTTCACTGGCCCTCAAGGGTTGTAAAAATGCATAATTGAAATGAGGGTTATTCAAATCGATTCCAAATGTTCTACTGAACATTATGTACAAATTTCATAATCATCGCCCAAATGCACAAGTGTCCAGGATCCAGCATATCGAGAAAAATTGAACTATTTGTGTATATTATTAATTGTTGTTGTTTGTTTACTATTTCACTGGCCCTCAAGGGTTTTAAAAATGCATAATTGAAATGAGGGTTATCCAAATCTATTCCAAATTTTCTACTGAACATTTTGTACAAATTTCATAAACATCACCTAAATTCCCAAGTGTCCAGGATCCAGCTTATCGAGAAAAATTGAACTATTTGAGTATATTATATATTGTTGTTGTTTGTTTACAATTTCACTGGCCCTCAAGGGTTTTAAAAATGCATAATTGAAATCAGGGTTATCCAAATCTATTCCAAATTTTCTACTGAACATTTTGTAGAAATTTCATAAACATCACCTAAATTCCCAAGTGTCCAGGATCCAGCATATCAGGAAAAATTGAATTATTTGAGTATATTATATATTGTTGTTTTTTGTTTACAATTTCACTGGCCCTCAGGGGTTGATTAAATGCATAATTAATATGAGGGTTATTCAAATCGATTCCAAATGTTCTACTGAATATTTTGTACAAATTTTATAATGATCGCCTTAAAGCCCAGGTGTCCAAGATCCAGCATATCGAGAAAACTCGTACTATTTGAGTATATTATATATTGTTGTTGTTTGTTTACAATTTCACTGGCCCTCAGGGGTTGATTAAATGCATAATTAATATGAGGGTTATTCAAATCGATTCCAAATGTTCTACTGAACATTATGTACAAATTTCATAATCATCGCCCAAATGCACAAGTGTCCAGGATCCAGCATATCGAGAAAAATTGAACTATTTGTGTATATTATTAATTGTTGTTGTTTGTTTACTATTTCACTGGCCCTCAAGGGTTTTAAAAATGCATAATTGAAATGAGGGTTATCCAAATCTATTCCAAATGTTCTACTGAACATTATGTACAAATTTCATAAACATCGCCCAAATGCACAAGTGTCAAGGATCCAGCATATCGAGAAAAATTGAACTATTTGAGTATATTATATATTGTTGTTGTTTGTTTACAATTTCACTGGCCCTCAAGGGTTGATTAAATGCATAATTAATATGAGGGTTATTCAAATCGATTCCAAATGTTCTACTGAACATTATGTACAAATTTCATAAACATCACCTAAATTCCCAAGTGTCCAGGATCCAGCATATCAGGAAAAATTGAATTATTTGAGTATATTATACATTGTTGTTTTTTGTTTACAATTTCACTGGCCCTCAGGGGTTGATTAAATGCATAATTAATATGAGGGTTATTCAAATCGATTCCAAATGTTCTACTGAATATTTTGTACAAATTTTATAATGATCGCCTTAAAGCCCAGGTGTCCAAGATCCAGCATATCGAGAAAACTCGTACTATTTGAGTATATTATATATTGTTGTTGTTTGTTTACAATTTCACTGGCCCTCAGGGGTTGATTAAATGCATAATTAATATGAGGGTTATTCAAATCGATTCCAAATGTTCTACTGAACATTTTGTACAAATTTCATAAACATCACCTAAATTCCCAAGTGTCCAGGATCCAGCATATCGAGAAAAATTGAACTATTTGTGTATATTATTAATTGTTGTTGTTTGTTTACTATTTCACTGGCCCTCAAGGGTTTTAAAAATGCATAATTGAAATGAGGGTTATCCAAATCTATTCCAAATTTTCTACTGAACATTTTGTACAAATTTCATAAACATCACCTAAATTCCCAAGTGTCCAGGATCCAGCTTATCGAGAAAAATTGAACTATTTGAGTATATTATATATTGTTGTTGTTTGTTTACAATTTCACTGGCCCTCAAGGGTTTTAAAAATGCATAATTGAAATCAGGGTTATCCAAATCTATTCCAAATTTTCTACTGAACATTTTGTACAAATTTCATAAACATCACCTAAATTCCCAAGTGTCCAGGATCCAGCATATCAGGAAAAATTGAATTATTTGAGTATATTATATATTGTTGTTTTTTGTTTACAATTTCACTGGCCCTCAGGGGTTGATTAAATGCATAATTAATATGAGGGTTATTCAAATCGATTCCAAATGTTCTACTGAATATTTTGTACAAATTTTATAATGATCGCCTTAAAGCCCAGGTGTCCAAGATCCAGCATATCGAGAAAACTCGTACTATTTGAGTATATTATATATTGTTGTTGTTTGTTTACAATTTCACTGGCCCTCAGGGGTTGATTAAATGCATAATTAATATGAGGGTTATTCAAATCGATTCCAAATGTTCTACTGAACATTTTGTACAAATTTCATAAACATCACCTAAATTCCCAAGTGTCCAGGATCCAGCATATCGAGAAAAATTGAACTATTTGTGTATATTATTAATTGTTGTTGTTTGTTTACTATTTCACTGGCCCTCAAGGGTTGATTAAATGCATAATTAATATGAGGGTTATTCAAATCGATTCCAAATGTTCTACTGAACATTATGTACAAATTTCATAAACATCGCCCAAATGCACAAGTGTCAAGGATCAAGCATATCGAGAAAAATTGAACTATTTGAGTATATTATATATTGTTGTTGTTTGTTTACAATTTCACTGGCCCTCAGGGGTTGATTAAATGCATAATTAATATGAGGGTTATTCAAATCGATTCCAAATGTTCTACTGAACATTATGTACATAATTTCATAATCATCGCCCAAATGCACAAGTGTCCAGGGTCCAGCATATCGAGAAAAATTGAACTATTTTAGTATATTATATATTGTTATTGTTTGTTTACTATTTCACTGGCCCTCAAGGGTTGATTAAATGCATAATTAATATGAAAGTTATTCAAATCGATTCCAAATATTCTACTGAACATTTTGTACAAATTTCATAAACATCACCTAAATTCCCAAGTGTCCAGGATCCAGCATATCGAGAAAAATTGAACTATTTGTGTATATTATTAATTGTTGTTGTTTGTTTACTATTTCACTGGCCCTCAAGGGTTGTAAAAATGCATAATTGAAATGAGGGTTATTCAAATCGATTCCAAATGTTCTACTGAACATTATGTACAAATTTCATAATCATCGCCCAAATGCACAAGTGTCCGGGATCCAGCATATCGAGAAAAATTGAACTATTTGTGTATATTATTAATTGTTGTTGTTTGTTTACTATTTCACTGGCCCTCAAGGGTTTTAAAAATGCATAATTGAAATGAGGGTTATCCAAATCTATTCCAAATTTTCTACTGAACATTTTGTACAAATTTCATAAACATCACCTAAATTCCCAAGTGTCCAGGATCCAGCTTATCGAGAAAAATTGAACTATTTGAGTATATTATATATTGTTGTTGTTTGTTTACAATTTCACTGGCCCTCAGGGGTTGATTAAATGCATAATTAATATGAGGGTTATTCAAATCGATTCCAAATGTTCTACTGAACATTTTGTACAAATTTCATAAACATCACCTAAATTCCCAAGTGTCTAGGATCCAGCATATCGAGAAAAATTGAACTATTTGAGTATATTATATATTGTTGTTGTTTGTTTACAATTTCACTGGCCCTCAGGGGTTGATTAAATGCATAATTAATATGAGGGTTATTCAAATCGATTCCAAATGTTGTATTGAACATTATGTACAAATTTCATAATCATCGACCAAATGCACAAGTGTCCAGGATCCAGCATAACGAGAAAACTCGTACTATTTGAGTATATTATATATTGTTGTTGTATGTTTACAATTTCACTGGCCCTGAGGGGTTGATTAAATGCATAATTAATATGAGGGTTATTCAAATCGATTCCAAATGTTCTACTGAACATTATGTACAAATTTCATAAACATCACCTAAATGCCCAAGTGTCCAGGATCCAGCATATCGAGAAAAATTGAACTATTTGAGTATATTATATATTGTAATGTTGTTTGTTAACTATTTCACTGGCCCTCAAGGGTTGATTAAATGCAAAATTGAAATGAGGGTTATTGAAATCGATTCCTAATGTTCTACTGAATATTTTGTACAAATTTCATAATGATCGCCTTAAAGCCCAGGTGTCCAAGATCCAGCATATCGAGAAAACTCGTACTATTTGAGTATATTATATATTGTTGTTGTTTGTTTACAATTTCACTGGCCCTCAGGGGTTGATTAAATGCATAATTAATATGAGGGTTATTCAAATCGATTCCAAATGTTCTACTGAACATTGTGTACATAATTTCAAAATCATCGCCCAAATGCACAAGTGTCCAGGGTCCAGCATATCGAGAAAAATTGAACTATTTTAGTATATTATATATTGTTATTGTTTGTTTACTATTTCACTGGCCCTCAAGGGTTGAATAAATGCATAATTAATATGAAAGTTATTCAAATCGATTCCAAATATTCTACTGAACATTTTGTACAAATTTCATAAACATCACCTAAATTCCCAAGTGTCCAGGATCCAGCATATCGAGAAAAATTGAACTATTTGTGTATATTATTAATTGTTGTTGTTTGTTTACTATTTCACTGGCCCTCAAGGGTTGTAAAAATGCATAATTGAAATGAGGGTTATTCAAATCGATTCCAAATGTTCTACTGAACATTATGTACAAATTTCATAATCATCGCCCAAATGCACAAGTGTCCAGGATCCAGCATATCGAGAAAAATTGAACTATTTGTGTATATTATTAATTGTTGTTGTTTGTTTACTATTTCACTGGCCCTCAAGGGTTGATTAAATGCATAATTAATATGAGGGTTATTCAAATCGATTCCAAATGTTCTACTGAACATTATGTACAAATTTCATAAACATCGCCCAAATGCACAAGTGTCAAGGATCCAGCATATCGAGAAAAATTGAACTATTTGAGTATATTATATATTGTTGTTGTTTGTTTACAATTTCACTGGCCCTCAGGGGTTGATTAAATGCATAATTGAAATGAGGGTTATTCAAATCGATTCCAAATGTTCTACTGAACATTATGTACAAATTTCATAATCATCGCCCAAATGTACAAGTGTCCAGGATCCAGCATATCGAGAAAAATTGAACTATTTGTTTATATTATTAATTGTTGTTGTTTGTTTACTATTTCACTGGCCCTCAAGGGTTTTAAAAATGCATAATTGAAATGAGGGTTATCCAAATCTATTCCAAATTTTCTACTGAACATTTTGTACAAATTTCATAAACATCACCTAAATTCCCAAGTGTCCAGGATCCAGCTTATCGAGAAAAATTGAACTATTTGAGTATATTATATATTGTTGTTGTTTGTTTACAATTTCACTGGCCCTCAGGGGTTGATTAAATGCATAATTAATATGAGGGTTATTCAAATCGATTCCAAATGTTCTACTGAACATTTTGTACAAATTTCATAAACATCACCTAAATTCCCAAGTGTCCAGGATCCAGCATATCGAGAAAAATTGAACTATTTGAGTATATTATATATTGTTGTTGTTTGTTTACAATTTCACTGGCCCTCAGGGGTTGATTAAATGCATAATTAATATGAGGGTTAATCAAATCGATTCCAAATGTTGTATTGAACATTATGTACAAATTTCATAATCATCGCCCAAATGCACAAGTGTCCAGGATCCAGTATATCGAGAAAACTCGTACTATTTGAGTATATTATATATTGTTGTTGTTTGTTTACAATTTCACTGGCCCTGAGGGGTTGATTAAATGCATAATTAATATGAGGGTTATTCAAATCGATTCCAAATGTTCTACTGAACATTATGTACAAATTTCATAAACATCACCTAAATGCCCAAGTGTCCAGGATCCAGCATATCGAGAAAAATTGAACTATTTGAGTATATTATATATTGTAATGTTGTTTGTTAACTATTTCACTGGCCCTCAAGGGTTGATTAAATGCAAAATTGAAATGAGGGTTATTGAAATCGATTCCTAATGTTCTACTGAATATTTTGTACAAATTTCATAATGATCGCCTTAAAGCCCAGGTGTCCAAGATCCAGCATATCGAGAAAACCCGTACTATTTGAGTATATTATATATTGTTGTTGTTTGTTTACAATTTCACTGGCCCTCAGGGGTTGATTAAATGCATAATTAATATGAGGGTTATTCAAATCGATTCCAAATGTTCTACTGAATATTTTGTACAAATTTTATAATGATCGCCTTAAAGCCCAGGTGTCCAAGATCCAGCATATCGAGAAAACTCGTACTATTTGAGTATATTATATATTGTTGTTGTTTGTTTACAATTTCACTGGCCCTCAGGGGTTGATTAAATGCATAATTAATATGAGGGTTATTCAAATCGATTCCAAATGTTCCACTGAACATTTTGTACAAATTTCATAAACATCGCCCAGATGCCCAAGTGTCCAGGATCCAGCATATCGAGAAAAATTGATCTATTTTAGTATATTATATATTGTTATTGTTTGTTTACTATTTCACTGGCCTTCAAGGGTTGATTAAATGCATAATTGAAATGAAGGTTATTTAAATCGATTCCAAATGTTCTACTTAACATTTTGTACAAATTTCATAAACATCACCTGAATGCCCAAGTGTCCAGGATCCAGCATATCGAGAAAAATTGAACTATTTGAGTATATTATATATTGTAATGTTGTTTGTTAACTATTTCACTGGCCCTCAGGGGTTGATTAAATGCATAATTAATATGAGGGTTATTCAAATCGATTCCAAATGTTCTACTGAATATTTTGTACAAATTGTATAATGATCGCCTTAAAGCCCAGGTGTCCAAGATCCAGCATATCGAGAAAACTCGTACTATTTGAGTATATTATATATTGTTGTTGTTTGTTTACAATTTCACTGGCCCTCAGGGGTTGATTAAATGCATAATTAATATGAGGGTTATTCAAATCGATTCCAAATGTTCTACTGAACATTTTCTACAAATTTCATAAACATCACCTAAATTCCCAAGTGTCCAGGATCCAGCTTATCGAGAAAAATTGAACTATTTAAGTATATTATATATTGTTGTTGTTTGTTTACAATTTCACTGGCCCTCAAGGGTTGATTAAATTCATAATTAATATGAAAGTTATTCAAATCGATTCCAAATATTCTACTGAACATTTTGTACAAATTTCATAAACATCACCTAAATTCCCAAGTGTCCAGGATCCAGCATATCGAGAAAAATTGAACTATTTGTGTATATTATTAATTGTTGTTGTTTGTTTACTATTTCACTGGCCCTCAAGGGTTGTAAAAATGCATAATTGAAATGAGGGTTATTCAAATCGATTCCAAATGTTCTACTGAACATTATGTACAAATTTCATAATCATCGCCCAAATGCACAAGTGTCCAGGATCCAGCATATCGAGAAAAATTGAACTATTTGTGTATATTATTAATTGTTGTTGTTTGTTTACTATTTCACTGGCCCTCAAGGGTTTTAAAAATGCATAATTGAAATGAGGGTTATCCAAATCTATTCCAAATTTTCTACTGAACATTTTGTACAAATTTCATAAACATCACCTAAATTCCCAAGTGTCCAGGATCCAGCTTATCGAAAAAAATTGAACTATTTGAGTATATTATATATTGTTGTTGTTTGTTTACAATTTCACTGGCCCTCAAGGGTTTTAAAAATGCATAATTGAAATCAGGGTTATCCAAATCTATTCCAAATTTTCTACTGAACATTTTGTACAAATTTCATAAACATCACCTAAATTCCCAAGTGTCCAGGATCCAGCATATCAGGAAAAATTGAATTATTTGAGTATATTATATATTGTTGTTTTTTGTTTACAATTTCACTGGCCCTCAGGGGTTGATTAAATGCATAATTAATATGAGGGTTATTCAAATCGATTCCAAATGTTCTACTGAATATTTTGTACAAATTTTATAATGATCGCCTTAAAGCCCAGGTGTCCAAGATCCAGCATATCGAGAAAACTCGTACTATTTGAGTTTATTATATATTGTTGTTGTTTGTTTACAATTTCACTGGCCCTCAGGGGTTGATTAAATGCATAATTAATATGAGGGTTATTCAAATCGATTCCAAATGTTCTACTGAACATTTTGTACAAATTTCATAAACATCACCTAAATTCCCAAGTGTCCAGGATCCAGCATATCGAGAAAAATTGAACTATTTGTGTATATTATTAATTGTTGTTGTTTGTTTACTATTTCACTGGCCCTCAAGGGTTGATTAAATGCATAATAATTTTGGGGGTTATTCAAATCGATTCCAAAAGTTCTACTGAACATTATGTACAAATTTCATAAACATCGCCCAAATGCACAAGTGTCAAGGATCCAGCATATCGAGAAAAATTGAACTATTTGAGTATATTATATATTGTTGTTGTTTGTTTACAATTTCACTGGCCCTCAGGGGTTGATTAAATGCATAATTAATATGAGGGTTATTCAAATCGATTCCAAATGTTCTACTGAACATTATGTACATAATTTCAAAATCATCGCCCAAATGCACAAGTGTCCAGGGTCCAGCATATTGAGAAAAATTGAACTATTTTAGTATATTATATATTGTTATTGTTTGTTTACTATTTCACTGGCCCTCAAGGGTTGATTAAATGCATAATTAATATGAAAGTTATTCAAATCGATTCCAAATATTCTACTGAACATTTTGTACAAATTTCATAAACATCACCTAAATTCCCAAGTGTCCAGGATCCAGCATATCAGGAAAAATTGAATTATTTGAGTATATTATATATTGTTGTTTTTTGTTTACAATTTCACTGGCCCTCAGGGGTTGATTAAATGCATAATTAATATGAGGGTTATTCAAATCGATTCCAAATGTTCTACTGAATATTTTGTACAAATTGTATAATGATCGCCTTAAAGCCCAGGTGTCCAAGATCCAGCATATCGAGAAAACTCGTACTATTTGAGTATATTATATATTGTTGTTGTTTGTTTACAATTTCACTGGCCCTCAGGGGTTTATTAAATGCATAATTAATATGAAAGTTATTCAAATCGATTCCAAATATTCTACTGAACATTTTGTACAAATTTCATAAACATCACCTAAATTCCCAAGTGTCCAGGATCCAGCATATCGAGAAAAATTGAACTATTTGTGTATATTATTAATTGTTATTGTTTGTTTACTATTTCACTGGCCCTCAAGGGTTGATTAAATGCATAATTAATATGAAAGTTATTCAAATCGATTCCAAATATTCTACTGAACATTTTGTACAAATTTCATAAACATCACCTAAATTCCCAAGTGTCCAGGATCCAGCATATCGAGAAAAATTGAACTATTTGTGTATATTATTAATTGTTGTTGTTTGTTTACTATTTCACTGGCCCTCAAGGGTTGTAAAAATGCATAATTGAAATGAGGGTTATTCAAATCGATTCCAAATGTTCTACTGAACATTATGTACAAATTTCATAATCATCGCCCAAATGCACAAGTGTCCAGGATCCAGCATATCGAGAAAACTCGTACTATTTGAGTATATTATATATTGTTGTTGTTTGTTTACAATTTCACTGGCCCTGAGGGGTTGATTAAATGCATAATTAATATGAGGGTTATTCAAATCGATTCCAAATGTTCTACTGAACATTATGTACAAATTTCATAATCATCGCCCAAATGCACAAGTGTCCAGGATCCAGCATATCGAGAAAACTCGTACTATTTGAGTATATTATATATTGTTGTTGTTTGTTTACAATTTCACTGGCCCTCAGGGGTTGATTAAATGCATAATTAATATGAGGGTTATTCAAATCGATTCCAAATGTTCTACTGAACATTATGTACATAATTTCAAAATCATCGCCCAAATGCACAAGTGTCCAGGGTCCAGCATATCGAGAAAAATTGAACTATTTTAGTATATTATATATTGTTATTGTTTGTTTACTATTTCACTGGCCCTCAAGGGTTGATTAAATGCATAATTAATATGAAAGTTATTCAAATCGATTCCAAATATTCTACTGAACATTTTGTACAAATTTCATAAACATCACCTAAATTCCCAAGTGTCCAGGATCCAGCATATCAGGAAAAATTGAATTATTTGAGTATATTATATATTGTTGTTTTTTGTTTACAATTTCACTGGCCCTCAGGGGTTGATTAAATGCATAATTAATATGAGGGTTATTCAAATCGATTCCAAATGTTCTACTGAATATTTTGTACAAATTTTATAATGATCGCCTTAAAGCCCAGGTGTCCAAGATCCAGCATATCGAGAAAACTCGTACTATTTGAGTTTATTATATATTGTTGTTGTTTGTTTACAATTTCACTGGCCCTCAGGGGTTGATTAAATGCATAATTAATATGAGGGTTATTCAAATCGATTCCAAATGTTCCACTGAACATTTTGTACAAATTTCATAAACATCGCCCAGATGCCCAAGTGTCCAGGATCCAGCATATCGAGAAAAATTGATCTATTTTAGTATATTATATATTGTTATTGTTTGTTTACTATTTCACTGGCCCTCAAGGGTTGATTAAATGCATAATTGAAATGAAGGTTATTTAAATCGATTCCAAATGTTCTACTTAACATTTTGTACAAATTTCATAAACATCACCTGAATGCCCAAGTGTCCAGGATCCAGCATATCGAGAAAAATTGAACTATTTGAGTATATTATATATTGTAATGTTGTTTGTTAACTATTTCACTGGCCCTCAAGGGTTGATTAAATGCAAAATTGAAATGAGGGTTATTCAAATCGATTCCAAATGTTCTACTGAATATTTTGTACAAATTTCATAAAGATCGCCTTAAAGCCCAGGTGTCCAAGATCCAGCATATCGAGAAAACTCGTAATATTTGAGTATATTATATATTGTTGTTGTTTGTTTACAATTATACTGGCCATCAGGGGTTGATTAAATGCATAATTAATATAAGGGTTATTCAAATCGATTCCAAATGTTCTACTGAATATTTTGTACAAAATTCATAAACATCGCCCAAATGCCCAAGTGTCCAGGATCCAGCATATCGAGAAAACTCGTACTATTTGAGTATATTATATATTGTTGTTGTTTGTTTACAATTTCACTGGCCCTGAGGGGTTGATTAAATGCATAATTAATATGAGGGTTATTCAAATCGATTCCAAATATTCTACTGAATATTTTGTACAAATTTTATAATGATCGCCTTAAAGCCCAGGTGTCCAAGATCCAGCATATCGAGAAAACTCGTACTATTTGAGTATATTATATATTGTTGTTGTTTGTTTACAATTTCACTGGCCCTCAGGGGTTGATTAAATGCATAATTAATATGAGGGTTATTCAAATCGATTCCAAATGTTCTACTGAACATTTTGTACAAATTTCATAAACATCACCTAAATTCCCAAGTGTCCAGGATCCAGCATATCGAGAAAAATTGAACTATTTGTGTATATTATTAATTGTTGTTGTTTGTTTACTATTTCACTGGCCCTCAAGGGTTGATTAAATGCATAATTAATATGAGGGTTATTCAAATCGATTCCAAATGTTCTACTGAACATTATGTACAAATTTCATAAACATCGCCCAAATGCACAAGTGTCAAGGATCCAGCATATCGAGAAAAATTGAACTATTTGAGTATATTATATATTGTTGTTGTTTGTTTACAATTTCACTGGCCCTCAGGGGTTGATTAAATGCATAATTGAAATGAGGGTTATTCAAATCGATTCCAAATGTTCTACTGAACATTATGTACAAATTTCATAATCATCGCCTAAATGTACAAGTGTCCAGGATCCAGCATATCGAGAAAAATTGAACTATTTGTGTATATTATTAATTGTTGTTGTTTGTTTACTATTTCACTGGCCCTCAAGGGTTTTAAAAATGCATAATTGAAATGAGGGTTATCCAAATCTATTCCAAATTTTCTACTGAACATTTTGTACAAATTTCATAAACATCACCTAAATTCCCAAGTGTCCAGGATCCAGCTTATCGAGAAAAATTGAACTATTTGAGTATATTATATATTGTTGTTGTTTGTTTACAATTTCACTGGCCCTCAGGGGTTGATTAAATGCATAATTAATATGAGGGTTATTCAAATCGATTCCAAATGTTCTACTGAACATTTTGTACAAATTTCATAAACATCACCTAAATTCCCAAGTGTCCAGGATCCAGCATATCGAGAAAAATTGAACTATTTGAGTATATTATATATTGTTGTTGTTTGTTTACAATTTCACTGGCCCTCAGGGGTTGATTAAATGCATAATTAATATGAGGGTTAATCAAATCGATTCCAAATGTTGTATTGAACATTATGTACAAATTTCATAATCATCGCCCAAATGCACAAGTGTCCAGGATCCAGTATATCGAGAAAACTCGTACTATTTGAGTATATTATATATTGTTGTTGTTTGTTTACAATTTCACTGGCCCTGAGGGGTTGATTAAATGCATAATTAATATGAGGGTTATTCAAATCGATTCCAAATGTTCTACTGAACATTATGTACAAATTTCATAAACATCACCTAAATGCCCAAGTGTCCAGGATCCAGCATATCGAGAAAAATTGAACTATTTGAGTATATTATATATTGTAATGTTGTTTGTTAACTATTTCACTGGCCCTCAAGGGTTGATTAAATGCAAAATTGAAATGAGGGTTATTGAAATCGATTCCTAATATTCTACTGAATATTTTGTACAAATTTCATAATGATCGCCTTAAAGCCCAGGTGTCCAAGATCCAGCATATCGAGAAAACCCGTACTATTTGAGTATATTATATATTGTTGTTGTTTGTTTACAATTTCACTGGCCCTCAGGGGTTGATTAAATGCATAATTAATATGAGGGTTATTCAAATCGATTCCAAATGTTCTACTGAATATTTTGTACAAATTTTATAATGATCGCCTTAAAGCCCAGGTGTCCAAGATCCAGCATATCGAGAAAACTCGTACTATTTGAGTATATTATATATTGTTGTTGTTTGTTTACAATTTCACTGGCCCTCAGGGGTTGATTAAATGCATAATTAATATGAGGGTTATTCAAATCGATTCCAAATGTTCCACTGAACATTTTGTACAAATTTCATAAACATCGCCCAGATGCCCAAGTGTCCAGGATCCAGCATATCGAGAAAAATTGATCTATTTTAGTATATTATATATTGTTATTGTTTGTTTACTATTTCACTGGCCTTCAAGGGTTGATTAAATGCATAATTGAAATGAAGGTTATTTAAATCGATTCCAAATGTTCTACTTAACATTTTGTACAAATTTCATAAACATCACCTAAATTCCCAAGTGTCCAGGATCCAGCATATCGAGAAAAATTGAACTATTTGTGTATATTATTAATTGTTGTTGTTTGTTTACTATTTCACTGGCCCTCAAGGGTTGTAAAAATGCATAATTGAAATGAGGGTTATTCAAATCGATTCCAAATGTTCTACTGAACATTATGTACAAATTTCATAATCATCGCCCAAATGCACAAGTGTCCAGGATCCAGCATATCGAGAAAAATTGAACTATTTGTGTATATTATTAATTGTTGTTGTTTGTTTACTATTTCACTGGCCCTCAAGGGTTTTAAAAATGCATAATTGAAATGAGGGTTATCCAAATCTATTCCAAATTTTCTACTGAACATTTTGTACAAATTTCATAATCATCACCTAAATTCCCAAGTGTCCAGGATCCAGCTTATCGAAAAAAATTGAACTATTTGAGTATATTATATATTGTTGTTGTTTGTTTACAATTTCACTGGCCCTCAAGGGTTTTAAAAATGCATAATTGAAATCAGGGTTATCCAAATCTATTCCAAATTTTCTACTGAACATTTTGTACAAATTTCATAAACATCACCTAAATTCCCAAGTGTCCAGGATCCAGCATATCAGGAAAAATTGAATTATTTGAGTATATTATATATTGTTGTTTTATGTTTACAATTTCACTGGCCCTCAGGGGTTGATTAAATGCATAATTAATATGAGGGTTATTCAAATCGATTCCAAATGTTCTACTGAATATTTTGTACAAATTTTATAATGATCGCCTTAAAGCCCAGGTGTCCAAGATCCAGCATATCGAGAAAACTCGTACTATTTGAGTATATTATATATTGTTGTTGTTTGTTTACAATTTCACTGGCCCTCAGGGGTTGATTAAATGCATAATTAATATGAGGGTTATTCAAATCGATTCCAAATGTTCTACTGAACATTTTGTACAAATTTCATAAACATCACCTAAATTCCCAAGTGTCCAGGATCCAGCATATCGAGAAAAATTGAACTATTTGTGTATATTATTAATTGTTGTTGTTTGTTTACTATTTCACTGGCCCTCAAGGGTTGATTAAATGCATAATAATTTTGGGGGTTATTCAAATCGATTCCAAATGTTCTACTGAACATTATGTACAAATTTCATAAACATCGCCCAAATGCACAAGTGTCAAGGATCCAGCATATCGAGAAAAATTGAACTATTTGAGTATATTATATATTGTTGTTGTTTGTTTACAATTTCACTGGCCCTCAGGGGTTGATTAAATGCATAATTAATATGAGGGTTATTCAAATATTCCAAATGTTCTACTGAACATTATGTACATAATTTCAAAATCATCGCCCAAATGCACAAGTGTCCAGGGTCCAGCATATTGAGAAAAATTGAACTATTTTAGTATATTATATATTGTTATTGTTTGTTTACTATTTCACTGGCCCTCAAGGGGTTGATTAAATGCATAATTAATATGAAAGTTATTCAAATCGATTCCAAATATTCTACTGAACATTTTGTACAAATTTCATAAACATCACCTAAATTCCCAAGTGTCCAGGATCCAGCATATCAGGAAAAATTGAATTATTTGAGTATATTATATATTGTTGTTTTTTGTTTACAATTTCACTGGCCCTCAGGGGTTGATTAAATGCATAATTAATATGAGGGTTATTCAAATCGATTCCAAATGTTCTACTGAATATTTTGTACAAATTGTATAATGATCGCCTTAAAGCCCAGGTGTCCAAGATCCAGCATATCGAGAAAACTCGTACTATTTGAGTATATTATATATTGTTGTTGTTTGTTTACAATTTCACTGGCCCTCAGGGGTTTATTAAATGCATAATTAATATGAAAGTTATTCAAATCGATTCCAAATATTCTACTGAACATTTTGTACAAATTTCATAAACATCACCTAAATTCCCAAGTGTCCAGGATCCAGCATATCGAGAAAAATTGAACTATTTGTGTATATTATTAATTGTGTTGTTTGTTTACTATTTCACTGGCCCTCAAGGGTTGATTAAATGCATAATTAATATGTGGGTTATTCAAATCGATTCCAAATGTTCTACTGAACATTATGTACAAATTTCATAAACATCGCCCAAATGCACAAGTGTCAAGGATCCAGCATATCGAGAAAAATTGAACTATTTGAGTATATTATATATTGTTGTTGTTTGTTTACAATTTCACTGGCCCTCAGGGGTTGATTAAATGCATAATTAATATGAGGGTTATTCAAATCGATTCCAAATGTTCTACTGAACATTATGTACATAATTTCATAATCATCGCCCAAATGCACAAGTGTCCAGGGTCCAGCATATCGAGAAAAATTGAACTATTTTAGTATATTATATATTGTTATTGTTTGTTTACTATTTCACTGGCCCTCAAGGGTTGATTAAATGCATAATTAATATGAAAGTTATTCAAATCGATTCCAAATATTCTACTGAACATTTTGTACAAATTTCATAAACATCACCTAAATTCCCAAGTGTCCAGGATCCAGCATATCGAGAAAAATTGAACTATTTGTGTATATTATTAATTGTTGTTGTTTGTTTACTATTTCACTGGCCCTCAAGGGTTGTAAAAATGCATAATTGAAATGAGGGTTATTCAAATCGATTCCAAATGTTCTACTGAACATTATGTACAAATTTCATAATCATCGCCCAAATGCACAAGTGTCCAGGATCCAGCATATCGAGAAAACTCGTACTATTTGAGTATATTATATATTGTTGTTGTTTGTTTACAATTTCACTGGCCCTGAGGGGTTGATTAAATGCATAATTAATATGAGGGTTATTCAAATCGATTCCAAATGTTCTACTGAACATTATGTACAAATTTCATAAACATCACCTAAATGCCCAAGTGTCCAGGATCCAGCATATCGAGAAAATTGAACTATTTGAGTATATTATATAGTTGTAATGTTGTTTGTTAACTATTTCACTGGCCCTCAAGGGTTGATTAAATGCAAAATTGAAATGAGGGTTATTGAAATCGATTCCTAATGTTCTACTGAATATTTTGTACAAATTTCATAATGATCGCCTTAAAGCCCAGGTGTCCAAGATCCAGCATATCGAGAAAACTCGTACTATTTGAGTATATTATATATTGTTGTTGTTTGTTTACAATTTCACTGGCCCTCAGGGGTTGATTAAATGCATAATTAATATGAGGGTTATTCAAATCCATTCCAAATGTTCTACTGAATATTTTGTACAAATTTTATAATGATCGCCTTAAAGCCCAGGTGTCCAAGATCCAGCATATCGAGAAAACTCGTACTATTTGAGTATATTCATATATTGTTGTTGTTTGTTTACAATTTCACTGGCCCTCAGGGGTTGATTAAATGCATAATTAATATGAGGGTTATTCAAATCGATTCCAAATGTTCTACTGAACATTATGTACAAATTTCATAAACATCGCCCAAATGCACAAGTGTCAAGGATCCAGCATATCGAGAAAAATTGAACTATTTGAGTATATTATATATTGTTGTTGTTTGTTTTACAATTTCACTGGCCCTCAGGGGTTGATTAAATGCATAATTAATATGAGGGTTATTCAAATCGATTCCAAATGTTCTACTGAACATTATGTACATAATTTCAAAATCATCGCCCAAATGCACAAGTGTCCAGGGTCCAGCATATCGAGAAAAATTGAACTATTTTAGTATATTATATATTGTTATTGTTTGTTTACTATTTCACTGGCCCTCAAGGGTTGATTAAATGCATAATTAATATGAAAGTTATTCAAATCGATTCCAAATATTCTACTGAACATTTTGTACAAATTTCATAAACATCACCTAAATTCCCAAGTGTCCAGGATCCAGCATATCAGGAAAAATTGAATTATTTGAGTATATTATATATTGTTGTTTTTTGTTTACAATTTCACTGGCCCTCAGGGGTTGATTAAATGCATAATTAATATGAGGGTTATTCAAATCGATTCCAAATGTTCTACTGAATATTTTGTACAAATTTTATAATGATCGCCTTAAAGCCCAGGTGTCCATGATCCAGCATATCGAGAAAACTCGTACTATTTGAGTTTATTATATATTGTTGTTGTTTGTTTACAATTTCACCGGCCCTCAGGGGTTGATTAAATGCATAATTAATATGAGGGTTATTCAAATCGATTCCAAATGTTCCACTGAACATTTTGTACAAATTTCATAAACATCGCCCAGATGCCCAAGTGTCCAGGATCCAGCATATCGAGAAAAATTGATCTATTTTAGTATATTATATATTGTTATTGTTTGTTTACTATTTCACTGGCCCTCAAGGGTTGATTAAATGCATAATTGAAATGAAGGTTATTTAATCGATTCCAAATGTTCTACTTAACATTTTGTACAAATTTCATAACATCACCTGAATGCCCAAGTGTCCAGGATCCAGCATATCGAGAAAAATTGAACTATTTGAGTATATTATATATTTGTAATGTTGTTTGTTAACTATTTCACTGGCCCTCAAGGGTTGATTAAATGCAAAATTGAAATGAGGGTTATTCAAATCGATTCCAAATGTTCTACTGAATATTTTGTACAAATTTCATAAAGATCGCCTTAAAGCCCAGGTGTCCAAGATCCAGCATATCGAGAAAACTCGTAATATTTGAGTATATTATATATTTTGTTGTTTGTTTACAATTATACTGGCCATCAGGGGTTGATTAAATGCATAATTAATATAAGGGTTATTCAAATCGATTCCAATGTTCTACTGAATATTTTGTACAAAATTCATAAACATCGCCCAAATGCCCAAGTGTCCAGGATCCAGCATATCGAGAAAACTCGTACTATTTGAGTATATTATATATTGTTGTTGTTTGTTTACAATTTCACTGGCCCTGAGGGGTTGATTAAATGCATAATTAATATGAGGGTTATTCAAATCGATTCCAAATATTCTACTGAATATTTTGTACAAATTTTATAATGATCGCCTTAAAGCCCAGGTGTCCAAGATCCAGCATATCGAGAAAACTCGTACTATTTGAGTATATTATATATTGTTGTTGTTTGTTTACAATTTCACTGGCCCTCAGGGGTTGATTAAATGCATAATTAATATGAGGGTTATTCAATCGATTCCAAATGTTCTACTGAACATTTTGTACAAATTTCATAAACATCACCTAAATTCCCAAGTGTCCAGGATCCAGCATATCGAGAAAAATTGAACTATTTGTGTATATTATTAATTGTTGTTGTTTGTTTACTATTTCACTGGCCCTCAAGGGTTGATAAATGCATAATTAATATGAGGGTTATTCAAATCGATTCCAAATGTTCTACTGAACATTATGTACAAATTTCATAAACATCGCCCAAATGCACAAGTGTCAAGGATCCAGCATATCGAGAAAAATTGAACTATTTGAGTATAATTATATATTGTTGTTGTTTGTTTACAATTTCACTGGCCCTCAGGGGTTGATTAAATGCATATTTGAAATGAGGGTTATTCACATCGATTCTCCAAATGTTTCTACTGAACATTATGTACAAATTTCATAATCATCGCCCAAATGTACAAGTGTCCAGGATCCAGCATATCGAGAAAAATTGAA
>JASXSY010002804.1:0-135328 GCA_034509805.1 Sipha maydis
CACCCTGTATTCTTGGTAAAAATGTAATAATATAATAATTATATTGTATGTCTCACAGTTATGAGATACAAATTATATAGGTAACGTTATGGATAATTTAGACCAATTTCAAATTATATTCTTCATTCCAGTATTCACCTTCGTTATGAACAGTTCGTTAACTAATATTATGTGTTTATTACGTGTTAAGAGTTTTAACTGTGTGCTGTGTGTTTTCTGAAGATTTTGATTTTATGAATATTTTTCTACTGGATCATTGACTCAATAACCGGTAAGTAAATATTTAAAAAAAAATTACTACCTGTAATATTAAGCATGGGTCCTTCTGTAAAATGAATATTAAGTGATATTAATATTAATATTAATGAATATTAAGTGAGCATTTCATTTATATAATTGATTACGTCGAATAATTAAAAAAAATTCCAATTGACTAATGTGAATTATTTTCTTTTCCAAAAATTTAAATGATGCAGACTATAGAATCTATAAATAAAAAGCATTTTTAGAATATCGTAGTCTATAAAATAATATTTTCATAGATGAAACTAGTTTACAATTTATTTTTTAACTTTAAAAAACAAATAGAAATTTTAACGTTTATTCAACTGTTTATACTATTTGTTGAAATATGATTAAAATTAAACATGGGTACGTACCTATTTAATACCAATAGATTAATAATAGTGTCCGTGGTCGGGGGTGACCAGTTAAATATATGATATTCAGGGAGGGTTTTCTGGTCCCTTTGAATATATTTTACCGTAGCTTTGGGAGCATAAAAGGAAGATCTTAAGATAACAAATAAATGTAGATTGGTTCAAATGATTATTAATGGTTTGATACGTAAAATACCTTACAAGAATGGACTTACGGAGTTCGGCTATCTCGGATGGACGTCGTGGCCGAACTAACTGAATATTACAAATTCGGCTTTAGCCATCGGATTTACAATACTATATATATGTGATATATGACCCAGTTAGCTCATAATGTCCACTCAGCAATATACATATTATATACAATTATGTAACAATCGTTACAATAGATTAATAATTAGTGAAATGTTTTGAAAATTAAATCATATAAAGATAATACTAATAAATATAATAAAATAATAAATATCAATAAAATTTTCAAGTTCTTGTACTTATACTTTATGAATAATAACAAATATCAAAAATAATTTTTGGATAAGCTCTTATTTTCCGAAATTTTGTAAAATTTCATACCGTTTAATAATAATAACGTGATAATAATATCATGGTTGATATCTACAATATTATTATTCTATTATGATGGTGTTGATAAAAAAAACATATGATGTAAAATAATCATGGGCACTAGTGTGATCTATGAATGGCAGCAAAAACTACACAAGTCAATGACTTGAGTAGTTATTGCAGTGATTATAATTTATCGTAGTAAATTGTGTATTAAATATTAGTCTGACATATGTAATTTTTACACAGAATACGTAACCACGTGTATTATTATCAAATTTGACAAAAAGTCAATATTGAAAAATCGATGAATTATGTCGTTATTGAAATGACCGATTCAATTAATCTCACAATAGTTTTTATATTCAAATAATATAAATTAAAATGTAATAATTTTTTCAATTTCATCACCGTATGTACTATACTGACTGTAGTCTATTTGGTGTTACCATTTTTAGTTTTTTAATAAATTAATTTGCAACGCTGAACAAAAAAATTAATATAGTTTATCGAAGAAAAGTTATAATATTATTTGCATTGATTATTATTAACCCAGTTTAACGGCTAGTGTTTTTCTGTCAATTTTCTATTATTGGTGTACACTCGTTCTGCGCTCCGCTTTGCGATTCAGCAATTTCACTTATGTTCTGCCGACATACTATCGTTGCGAACCGACTCGTTACTAACGGACCAATCGTCTCGTGTCCCGTCCAATTCCACGCCGACAACTTCTTCTCCAAAGTCTTCTACAATTTGACGTTGAACATTCGATTTCGTCTCGTCTAAATCTTTTGAGAAATATTGTTCAGTAATCTGCGGCATCACATTAAAAACCTCGTCTTCGTCAATTTTGTCCGCAAAGTATTTTTCAGCGGATAGTATCGTATTGTCGAAAACGTCTTCCTCCAAGTTTTCCGCAACGTAGTATTCAGCATTCGGCGACGTCTTATCAAGAACGTTTTTACCTTTACCATCAAAAACGTGATGTTCGGCAATCTGCACCATCTCATCAAAAACGTCATCTTCGTACATATCGTCCGCAAACTGTTTTTCAGTTGTTGGTATCATGTTGTCGAAAACGTCTTCCTCCAAGTTTTCCGCAACGTAGTACTCAGCATTCGGCGACGTCTTATCAAGAACGGTTTTACCTTTACCATCAAAAATGTGATGTTCGGCAATCTGCACCATCTCATCAAAAAGGTCATCTTCGTACATATCGTCCGCAAACTGTATTTCAGTTGTTGGTATCATGTTGTCGAAAAAATCTTCCTCCAAGTCTACCGCGTCATAGTATTTAATGTTCGGTAACGTCTCCTCAAGAACGTATTTTCCTTTACCTTCTGAAACATGATGTTCGGCAATCTGAGCCATCTCATCAACGACTTCATCGCCCAATTCTTCTGCGTTATGCTGTTCATCTCGCTGCATCATTTGATCGAAAACTCTATGGTCGAATTCCTCTGAGTAGTGGTGTTCACCAGACGGATTCAGCAATGACATACTGTCTCTATTGACATATTCGAGCACTTTTTCAATGGTTTCCTTTTTGGGTAAAAATGTATTCGATACTTCATCCCTTTGTAGCAATGCGAATATCTTACTGGAAACGTCTTGTTTTCGTTTTAAGAGCGTTTTGTATACGTCCAATATCTTGTGCCAATTTTTTTTCAGTGTAACATCGTCCATCGTGTTGAAATCATCATCAACGTTAATCTGCGAGACAACATAATTTAAAAATTCATGAACTTATCAGTAACGTTGAAGATATAATGATTTTGGAGGAAACAAGGAACGCTTTCGTGAATGTGATTAGCGTTTTTTCTTAGTTGTTTTACCGAAATAAATTATGTCTAAAAACAACCATTTAATTTTTATCATTAATAAAATAATTGAAACATTTACTGTTATTATATTGTTGTACCAAGAATAGGTACCACTTCTTATATTTTGATGGCTAATTTTAACTTTTTCCTACAAAGAAAAACAAAAATTAATTACAAATAATTAAATAATTGTAAAATTACAATATTTTCATAAATCGAAAAAGTTTTAAAAAAGTAAACAAATATCAAAAACCAAATCTAACTATCAATACAGAGCATGTAAGAACATATAGGTAGATTTGTTAACCATTATTTTTATAATGTTTTTATTTTCGTTTTGCTTAATGCAAAAGTATTCAAATAAAAATAAAAAAAATCGACTAATAATTTATTTAAAACAAATTATGTTATTTTTAAAATTAAAAAAATATAGAACAAAAGTATCGTCCGAAATATAAATACAGTGTTTACCAATAACTAGTTGAATGTTTTAATACAAAGTTAAAGTATATTTTACTGGATACACGGAAACACTGTTTTGCAACTTTGAAAAATAAGGTTTCGATATTCTGATAAAATATGAATGTTCAAACAAATAGGGCGATTTGAAAAAAAGAAAAAAAAATACTTAATGATTGTACGAAGCCAATAATAATATCGTATTAATCATTATTTTATATTTCATATGGATTGTTAAACGATATTGTTTTTTTCAAAATCACGTGCGACACCGAGCAACTACTCAGTGGTCACAACTGGATCGACAAGTATGTAAGGTAAGCGTTATGAAAATAATATGGTGTCTACACTTACATCACTTGTATTGGATTGGAGAGACAATATCCCCTGTATTTTTTTTCGTATCGAGAACAGTTTATTTAATTTGCAATTTTGGTCTTTCAGCAATTTGGTCTGTTTCTGTTCCAGTGCTCTGATCGCTTTCTGAAATGATTCTCGATCAGTATTATCGACACGTGCATCTAACGCGAGCATATGATTATTATTGTATAGCAACGGTGAAATGTAATAAAACCGAAATGTTTCTATATCACAATTCGGACCGATAAAATGATCATAGAAATTACTGAACTCGAGTTTTATATTGAGACGGCTACCCGGTTGGTTAAACTACACCTATCAACATCGCCTTTTTTAAATTTTTTTTTTTTTTTTATAATAAAACGATTTGGGCGCGGTTTATCCTACCGGAAATGGTAATCTGCTGTAAAGCGTAGATAATTTTTACGATAATCAGCAGTACTTACTTTAAATTCGAAGATGACTCGTTGGTGTGTGTCTAAATGAGACCTATATTTTAAAATCATAAAATCGATTATGGCCATTTCCATGTCGTCGAGAAAACTCCAATCGGTTTCTGTTTTGAATTTCTTTGTTATTTCTTCCTTGAGGATCTCTTTGAGATTTTTGAAAACTTTGATCAATTTTTTTTTCTCCGCGAATATCTCTAGAGCTTGTAACTTTTCATTTTCGCACATATCATTCAAATCTTTCATTTCTTTTCTGTATTTGTTCATACTATTTGTCGTTTGTAACAAAATGTGAGCATAAAACAGGATGGCATCTTCCAACGGTACATCAACCAATACTCGATTTTTATTTAGATTCACCGTTGTTTTGACTTTGTTTAATTTCGAACTTTTTTCAACCTAGACAATAGTAATTGGATGTTCAACACACGGGTAACGAAATATTATTACTAATTTATCATGGTGAAATTAATTTTAGAAATTCTAAGCAATAACAGCTGGTATGTAACGTATATAACACGTAAAAGCATAGTATTGCGTATAACTCTCACCTGGAACGTTTCCAGTTCCACCATGGTCTGTTCCAATTTAATTTTCGTGAAGTCCTTCTCTGCGTTAGCGATAGTTAATTTTTTATACGACTGATCCAATTTGTTTTTTGTTTGCTGTATGTCTTGTTCGATTCCGTGTCGTTTCGATCTCAACTCAAAAGTCAATTCGAATAATTGTTTGCTCGCAGCCTTCCGGTTTTACGTTCTCATCGAACACAACGATTTTTTTTTCCACCGTGATCGATTCAGAACTCTGGTTTTTTGACCACTTCTTCTTCGGACTCGCTATCGGACTCGTCCGACGAAGAAGACGAGTCGGAGTCTGAAACAGAAAATTTAGCACTTGAGCTCGACAACTTACTGCATTATTCTTCTACGTTACACGTTACCGTCGTCGGCGCGGTTGACGTTTATTTTGGGCGGCTTGTACTTCTTTCTAAAGATTTCTCGCGAGATAATTCGCAAACCACTTGTTCCGAACTTCCATGTCGAACGTTTTCTGATCTCGATCAGATCGAACTTTTTTTCGTCGATCCTCTTGATACAATACCGTATGTCTTCTTGTAATGACATTATCTATCAAATTAAATAAGCCTAGTTATGATCGGTAGTTCAATATTTAGAACGTTCTATGTAACGCATTTTACTTCGTCGTTAATGCTATGTTGTTTTAAGTAGTGCAAATGTGTGTTATATTTGAATTCGTCCTGGATTAAATCAAAAACTCTCAAAATCATCAGTTCCCTCTTTCAGCGATAGGGAAAATAACTCCATGAATGTAATGGCGAGCAGCTGGTCTTTACGCATCGCCTCTATTGTCGAGATATGTTCGTCGAACACGTTGACTTTCCGTAACATAGACTCGTGCAAACACGCGTGTCTGTATTTTAATTTTTCTTCGTTCATCAACTGCCATATTGTGTTTTAATATGGGTAGTTGTCACTTGCTCTTTGATAAAAATCGATTCTGTCGGATGCAATTTACTCGATTCATTTATTTCACTACCAGGTGACAAGTGCTTTGAATCCAAACAGCAAATCTGTTCAAAATGATCGATTAAATTTGGCTGGTACACGACAGTAAATATTACACAATATAGTCACAAAATAATCGCCTAAGTTTTAAAAGTTTTTAAGTTATCAAAAATGCGATATTCGAAATATTTTTATGCGAGTATCTAACTGTTTATGATCTCTTATATAATAATAATAAGAATCTATTTTATAACAAATTTAGTTGAACACAATACGAGTTATATACTGTTTTTACTCATAAGACTAAAAATATAATTGATTTATGTACCTAATAACTTGTTGTGATAATAATAATAATTGTATATGTGATTTTAAAATAAAACCGTTGTTTCAGATCAGTGTTTCTCGACCGAGGATTCGCGACTCCTAGTGGTACGCAAAAAGATACTCGGGAAATAAAAGGGTAATGATAGAAAAAATGAAATAAAAATTGATGTATTTGAATTAATAAATAATTTATGTAATATTTGAGCACTGTGCTTGTGGAAAAGGCTTATAGACTTATAATGCTAACTAGACAAAAAAAAACTAGATAATATCGTGCTCAATTCAAGTTCATATTCACGTAAATTTATGCAATTAATCTACAGGGTTTAATTAAATATATTAAAATAATTATAAGGAAAATCAAATGATGCCAAAACATTTAATAAAAAGTACCCGCAATTATAATTTGGACGTGGGAGAGAATTTGGGAGTTTTCAACGTATCCCCCACATGCAATATATTGTAACTTTCTGAATTATTGTTAGTATTATAATTATTATTATTAAAACGCAATAGTTTATAGTAAATTAATAATAATAATGACTATAATTATAACAATAACTATAATCATAATGATAATAATAATATTAATAATAATAATAATAATAATAATAAATCTAATGACACTTGTCGGTTAAAAAATATTAAAAAATTAGTATTTTTTAGACCACAGTTACGTGATGTGTATGCATCTAAGAATAATTTACTAAAAGTATGCGAGGTGTACGATTTTCCGCTAAAATACAAACTCATTTTTTACATTAACGGCTTCGTCTAATATCTGAACTGGAAAATCCGACGGGGTCATTATTTTCTGATCGTCCAATTCTTGGTTTATCAATGAAATGTCCAAGTTTAACTGTTTGTAATCCCGTATTATACTAATTTTCCGGTCTCTTAGGTACACAACTGTTTCGTTGAACACAGATTTCAAATTTTCCATCTAGTTACCATTAAAATAAAATAAAACATAAGTCATCAGCATATTATCAACTGGACGTTCAAAAACAATTTAAGACCGCGGACCTCGTCTATGATGTACATGAACTCTTCAAATTTATCTTCCATCGAAATCGATTGTTTTCCAGGCAGGTTGGAGTTCGTTTTTGGTGCCAACAATGTTTTCCCATCGTTTTTTGACGTGGGCTGTTCGTCGGCAAGAGACTTTTTTCTTGACGTATTTGTTTAAGAGTTGTTAATACATTTTTTTTCGTAATCCAAACGGCTTCTAAACTTGTCTATGACGTATCTAATTGCCATTGGTAGAGATGAATACATTTGATACACTCTCCCGGAGAAATATTTCTTTTTCGTTTGATTTTTGAAGTAAATCATCGGTTGTTTTATCTATCAACGGTGATTTCCGTTGCCTGCAAAACAAAATCATAATGACACATAATGGCTGTGACGTGTAACTGAAGCATACGCTTCATTAGAATAGTATGCATAGGTTATGGGCACTACAGTCCCCACAGAAACTTTTATAGTCCTCTTACAGTGTTTACTTTTATTTTAAATATTTTATCCGAAATTATAGTTTTACATTTTTTTTATAATTTTTCCTGAATTGCATTTAGGTTTAAATATTGGCAATGTAATGTTTATTGACAATTATTGTAGTTACATAACTACTAACTAACATAACTGTATGTTATATACATCAATTAATTTTTATCATAAACATATTTATATTTATAGATAATACAATATGATAATTTAAGAAAACTATGAAATAGATTACATAATACCCACCGTAGACAACAATATTTTATCAAAATTTTTTATAAACTTTTACAAACAGCACTTATTATACCATATCATCTATCTCATATGAACGCTCATTTTCTGTGATGAGAATAATAAAGAATTGGACTAAAAAAACCATTATAAATTATAGATTCACAGACTTGTCAGTTCATCATATTTCAATACTTTTAAAAGAGATTTATCGCATTCGGTAGAATCGGAAAACGTACTCAGTATTTTTATAAAAAACATAAGTGTCCAAGTTTAATAATTTAATAATTAAATTTTCATTGTTTTATCTTTTTTGTATTTTAAAATAAAATGACAGACTATGGAGTCAAATATGTATTGTTTTTTTCTAGAAAATGTTTTCTTTCTACTTTAATTCAAGTTAAACATAAGGATTTTTTGGAATACATTTTTCTAGTCCTATATAGCCCCCACTAAATCATTATACCAAACTACGTTCATGATTCATTTCCGCGGTGAATTTAAAATCTGCATTTATTCATTCCACGAACCATCGCGTTGAACACAATATGATCATAGTTGGCATTTAAAAGTAGTTGTCACCTTATTGTGATTGTTATTACTCACTGTTGTATAGGACGTTTTTTAGATATTAATTCTTCCAATAAACCATGGAATATACTATAATGCGATTCGGAGTTTAACAATGTTTTCACAAATTTGTCTTCTCTGCGAACGAAACAATTTGAATATGTTTATACTAATGTTAATATATATATATATGTTAATATAATTTTTTTTTTTTTTATTAATTTATAAACACTTATCGATATTATACTTACAGAATTCCTTTAACTTTCAATTTTGTATTTATGCCTCGAACATCAAAATAATTGACTTTTTGTAAACCTAAGACGCTCTTTTCGTGGTCCAACGCTAACTTCAAACGTAATTTTTTAGCTTTAGACCGAGCTTCTTTTACGGATAAAATGCTGAATTTCTCATCGAGCTGAAAATATTCTCGAGGAAACGCCAATGATAATAACTTACTATCGGTTACTATTCGCTTGCATTTTTCCTTTTCATTGAACAACAAACATTTGACCTTCTCCTTTCTTCTAAAAGCGATTTCAAACATTTTACGTTTTTCTTTAGCCATTTTTATCTCTTCCAAACTAAATTTCAGGTTTTCCTTAGTTTTTATAATACTCTCCTCCTAATATTTTAGTTCGTATTTCAGTTTTTTTCAGTATTTCACCCACCATCCATGAATTGATTTTTTTTTAAATTATTTTCACTTACAATCAGGTTTGGTAACGGTGGTAGCTTGGAAATTGGAACCATTTCTTTCTTGATGACGTCAATATCGCAATTGAACATAAAACTAAAAATGTTTCCATCATCACCGTAAGTGTATAACATACGATTGTCTCGGCTGAAACACAACGTTTTTACTCTTCCGGATTTGTTATCGTGTGTTGGATATTCGATATAGTCACTTAAATCAAATGTATCATCCACACTAACATTTGTAACACGAACTCTACCATCAGCGAATCCCATTAACAAAGTTAATCGAACAGTTTCACTAAAAAATAAGAATATTCTCATTTAGACTTATTACTATGCCCACCTTTATCGTTAACAATGGCCAAGGATCGGCGAATAGTTAAAACCTATACAATGTCGAAATCGGTACTGTTTGAAACATGTAGTTAAAAAGTTTGGATATTTCTAAAAATATCCGAAAAATTTTATGAAAATAAGTTTGATATTTAACTTCGTTTGTTTTTGAATCTACTACTTAACTACGAAGAAATCGCCTTTGATTCAATAAAAATCATTATGTAAAAGACACCAATATCTGGAGTCTCCTATTATATACATTTTCAATTTAAATTTTCTAAACAATGTAGTATGTATTTTAAGGAATAGTATAACATCCCTATATATTGTGTTTATTTTTAAGTGATTTTTTACGTTTCATAGTATTTGTTTTGGCTAGAAAGCTATGAAAAAGGAATTATCTTTCTTGTTAAGCGTGATGAATATATATATATGTATCAAAATGGGCGACTTTGAGTAAATTATAATATATTTTAACAATTCATACTGTCCTCGATAGCTTATTATTATTCTTCATAAACAAATCACAGATATTCAAAAATTACGCAGATTAATTATTATTTTACATTCAGCTCTGTTGTACAACTGTACATCGATTACGATAGTTAATTTATTATTTTACTTTAGACTTTACCGCTACTGTTATAAACTATTATATTAACCTGTCGTTGTCCGCGGACGCTTGCAGCGCTTGCATTGCCGTCAGCTGCGTGTCAAGTTTGCCGGGTATCGCGGTCGCGTTGATCGGTTTAGGCGTGTCAAACCCGTATTCGTACAGATAACCCACGTCGTACCCGTCAATGGACGCCCACACAGTGTTCTCCGACGGAGTGTACACAGCGAACAACACGGAGCCCGGCGTCGAGGGGACGAAAATCTCCGGTAGTATTTCCTCCTCGTCGGAGTCCTGCAGGTAGAACTCCTCGTCGATCTCCACGCCGGGATTGTTCTCTCTGAGCACGTTCAAGCTCTCCTTCTTTCGGGCGAGCTTCTCCTGTTTCCTGCGGATCACCTCCGACGCGCGCTGATCGCGCAACAGTTCCGACTTCACGCTGACCGTCTGTATCACGCGTGACTCGAGTGTCAACTGGAACGACTGTTTGGTGTACAGCGGACGACTCTTGGGCACATTCACTTCCACGATGTGGCCGCTGTTGCAGCTTATCAACGCTATTCGTTTCTGAAACAATAAGAGAAAAAATAAACGTGTGACATTTATTGATAACGACAGTGAGTAAACAACGATCGCGTTTTTGCGCATCGTAACCCGCGTCCATCCGTACTTCCGACGGTTTCCAGTGGATGTGATTGACCTTTCCAGGCAGCGGATACATTCCGATCGGCTTCAACGTGATCGGCGGCCCGATCTCTATTCTGTAGACGAATATTGTGCAATCATCGCTGCCGCACACGAGAACCTTGACGCCGCGGTCCACGGTCAAGTGGCTAATGTTGCCGGTGTGCGGTTTCGAGCTCTGCAAGATTAAATCGACAGCGCACCCGCCGTACGGTTAACAATCGGTCACGTTTTACGCGTAATGGCAGACCGACCTGAATTTCAAACAACTTCGGTGGCTCGTCTCCGGCGGTCGTCTGCCCAAGGGGCACCGTGACCGTTTTTAAAATACCCGTCCGGAACCCGATGGCAAAAACATTTCCTGAGCCGGTCGTCTGCGAATGTGTGCACGTCCCCGTTTGTACGCGATTGAACATGATAGATCAGTGGGAGAGGGGAAGTATAAAATGTTAAAAAAAAAAAAAAAAAAACGCTAAAACGGTCGACGACAATGTTCACCTTAAATGGTAGCCAGACCGAAGACGTGATGGGTACTTTGAAGTTGTAAGCGAAGATCAACTTCTTGCCCACGACGTCGTAAACGTGAAACCATCCATCCAGCGACGTGGTAGCGATGAAGTAACCGATTGGCGAGGTCTGCAGCGAAGTGATGGAATCACCGTGGAATTTGACCAATCGTTTCGGACGTTTCGCGTCCGCCGCTACTTTGATGTCGACCAGCCATATACCCCCGTTGCCATCCTGGAACGAGAGTGTGACAATATGTTTTCTGATCCTTACCACGGCAGTCCTCGGGGCACAGATCGAGGACACTTGCTGTCCCATCGACGCGTTCGCATGCCGAGGATTTTTTAGCCTAGTTTTTTATACCATCTCGACAGCGTGCACACTTATCTGACTCGTATAGCGTTTGAAATAACACGTATTTGAAATGTTGAAGAAAAAAGAAAACGATTGCGAATTCGTTACACGGAACAAAAAAGTCATAGAACTTTTACTATCGTTTAGAGGTGTTTTTTACATCTACAACACTTTCTAACGCCAAAAGTTGGGCAAGAAGCGTCATCAGAATATTTGATAAATCGCTACCGAAAGGTCCGATCTAAAAGATCTTATCGCCTAATAGATCGCGATGCGAACTGTGCCGATCTCGTTTTCTGCGAAACAGTGGTGTGATTTACCTGGACGAAATAATCATGAGATTCCGGATTTTTTTTGATCTTACACATGCCCATTATCTTCGCGACACCCGCAGCATCTTGAACCTTGATCAAGAACGACGGATCTATCTCTACCACCCTGTCCTCGTCGGGCGGATTGGCTTCCCTCACGGCTTGATAGTACCAACCCTTGATGGAGCCGTCCATGCTGACGCTAATCAGCTCCGTGGCGTGTTCGGAGTACAGGAACATGATGATCGGGGCTGAATGACACGGAACCCTATTTTTCCGTGTCAGCTCCACGTCAATAAGCCCTTCGTCCCACACCAAAATGTTACCCCATTCGCAGCCGGAAATGATCTACGGAATGAAGCGAAAACGCGCACATTCACGATAATATATGCGAACGCGATCCACTGCAACAGCGGTACGACGACGATTACGGGTGGCGAGAAAACGATTTCGTACTTTTTCATCGTCCATCGAAAAGGTTCCTATCACGTCAGATATTTCCGTTTTACCGAAACGTCCTAGTTGGCCCAGGAGCTTCAGTCCGGTGAACGTTTTCTCCATTCTCCAAAATTTAATGTGCCCCGCGCCCGCGGTAACCAAATGACCCGGTATGAATTCCGAGAACCTACAAACGTACACGTCCTGCGTGTGAGACTTGGTCCTTAATATTATTTTCGATCTCTTCCAGTCCCATATGGTCAGAGTGTTGTCCGGTTCTCCTCCTTGGGAACATAATATGTTGCCGTCTTGACTGAAAACATTTTTTTTTTTAAGAAATACTGTAATAATTAATCCACTAAACAGTGCGGTTCGTATTGCGTTCACGTAGAACAGAAAACACCTGAAGTTCAACCAATTACACTGGCCCTTGATACGGGTCCTGAGAACGCTGACGATATCAAACGTTGGCCACTTGTACACGATTATTAACGGGTCGTCGCTGTTCTCTCCGACCGCCAAGTGACCGGAGACCGGGTTTTTCTGTTCGGTTTCAACGATATTTTATTTTATTAATCGTTTTGCCCGGGATGTGTACTACTACACTCCGCGGATTACGTCCGAACCAACTCACGGTTATATGTCCTATCCCTCCGTTGCCGATACATTTTCTGAATGTCAAACTGCTATCGTTGGTGTTGAACACGATGATGTAACTACCCGCCGCATACACCACCGAGTGGTCGTCAGCGGCGCATATATTGAACAATTTCGACGAACAGTCGTAACCGAAAGAGTTGCTTGGTATCAATTGTTAAGGAACCCCTATGATCGCAATCGTGCAGCACGCGTCGCTTACTGGATTTTTACATGTCGATAGTTGTATCGGTTCGAATATCGTTCGGTCGGGAATTACCCATTTGCACAAAAAAAAATAATTCGTTTTGGGTACAACCTATTTGCGTCAAAATAAAAAAGGTATGTTTTTCTAACAGCCATTTTGCGCAAAATTTACATGTATAAACATTTAACGTTCACCATTTGATCTAATTCATGTAGACACGACATACGTTATAAGTTATAACATTTAAGTAAGTTATAACTCATAATACAGTTATTTATATAATATTATTAAGTAAACGGACTGAAAACAATTTTTATTATGTTGTACAATGTACGATCCGAAACATTTAGGCTGCATGTGCAGTTTTATAAATCAGATTTTAATATTTCTACATTTTTTGAAATTTTAATCAAAATAGTTTAAACATATGTAAATATTAAAATTAATAGTAGTGTTAAAAATATTCCTAACCTTCCAAAAAATTCTCAGGTTAAAATGAGACTGAAAAAAACATTAAAAGCAATTGATAATTATAAAAACAAAAAAAATAAAACGTTATGAATATGCACAAGTAGTTGCATTTAATTATAATACAAATTAGGAATTGTATGATTTTATGATTTTTAAAAAAAAATGTATATTTAAAAAAACTATGTACCTGGTAATCATAATTATTAATATAAATTGCTAATATTGATTATGATTTAAAAAAATGTCCATTATAAATATTATAATATAAACATTAAAAATAAAAATGTATTATTATTATGGTGTAAAATTCTTTAAAGGTCTTTAAAACTTATGAATTAGCCAAGTCATTAATGTAAAATGTTTATACAAGTAAATTTAGCGCAAATAGGCTGTGCCCAAAACGAATTAATTTTTTTGACGCAAACCCGGGCATCGTTGATGTCGTGTGTGTTTTACACAGCTGTTAGCAAACCCAAGTTATCATCGCGCGTGCGATTGTCTGAGATTATTACAGGTTTATGGGTAGCACGGGAATTTGAATATCCATAAACAGTGATTAGTCAAAATATAAAGCAACGGTACACTAGACGTGGTACACAACGGATATTTGCACGATTGAAGCAGACGCGTTACGAAAACGTTAAGAAAATCATTGACGTAAAATAAAGTTAGATTTTTAGAATTTTTAACGAGAATAAAATATATTTTAACGGTTATAAGTGTCCCGCCTTCAATCATATACGCCAAAATACGGGTACGATGGGTGGTGTATGTAATGTCATGCGTAAGAAAACCTGTTGAAATTATCATAAAGGATACTGGATTTGTAATATGTTTTCGTCGATCGTACATCTTTCACTTTCGATTGGTCCGGATATGAAATAATCGAATCTACCTTCGTAAAGTGATTCATTGCCAACGCTTCCTTCGTCCAACTCGTCGTAATACGCTGACATGTTAATGGAATGAACAAATCTGAATGTAACCAAAAAAAAAAAAAAAAAAAAAACATTTACTTCGAACAAAACAAAATTACTAATATTTATAATAATAACAATGGCACTGCTACTAAGCAAAACAAGCGTATCATTTAAATTAGAGTGATATTATTTATTTGATAATATATCAATTACATTTTTAATAATTTCTAGTTTTCCTACAGGACAACTCTGTTCTTCATATCCAAAGGTAGTATTATCATAGAAAAACCAGAACAAGAATATACATGTACTTATTTTAAACTGTTGATTTGACTTGAAAACATTTAGATTTTAAAAAATAATATTAGTATCAAAATACAGATTATTAAAAAAAAAGTTTAAAAAAAAATTAAATTACTTTTTAATTTGTATACTTCGTTGTGAATATTAAGTAGATGCCATGCAAATTTATAGTATTATATATTAAATAAATATGTTTTGACGACACAATTTTATTTTATTTATTTATTTATTTATTTATTTATAATTTATAAATGCTAAACGGCAATTTTAAGTTAACAGATTAAATTTAAAATTAATGATTGAATAAATTGTATGATTTAATTAATCATAAGCCACAAATAAAACACAATATAATTTTAAATATACTCGTATTATGCATAGGTGCATTTTTTTATTAACATTAAAGAAAAAATAGATAGACAACTTGGGGCCCAAAATTGTAAACTGTACTGAGCCCATTAGAAAGTGAATCAGGGCCCACGCTCTGGTTGTTCTGTGGTACAATCAATATGGTCGATTTGTAAACCGACTGAGATGATTTACTAATACAATAATTCATCACTACCGATATTGAAATGCTTTAATGTAAACGTAATCATTCGCGTCACCATGTCTCCAAACGTTCGGGACAAATAGAAGAATAAAATATAATAGTTTTGATATCGTGTCACGATTCGCGATGAGACTGTAAACTCGCCCGCGTTGCGCAGACATTACAACAGTATCGACGATTCAAAATATGTCCCTAGAGCAGCTGTCGGTACTACACTGGGAAGCCGCGAAGAGAGCATTTTGAATTAGTTGAAGAATTTGATAATGAATAATTATTATCGCTGTTGATATATGCGCCGTGATTAAGGTTGTATATTATCTAAATTTAAGGTTTTTTGAAACTGCGGGGCGCAGTGGCTCGCAAAGAACAACTATGCTGAGGTGTTCGGGAAATTATTTCATTTTCCAGATTATTAAGTTCAGCACGTACAGTAATTTTTATGTAATGCCGTAGTTCAAACTCAGATAGATGACTATATACGTAATTGTGTGGCGCACAACAAGGCAAATACATTCGTCCGTGTATCATAAGTAATCTGTAAATGAACCTGATTATAAAACATACCGGAATACTCCGAAGGTGTAAAATAATATGTTAGTACGTATTGACAACGCACCACTTTTTTTTATTTTTAATTTAAAAATAGTATTGAAAATCATGCCAACTCAATGAAAATAAAATATTTGAAACGTCAAAGTTATGTTACTATATAAAACGACTATTTTTAAATGTTCAGAGAACAATAAAATAAAAAGTTCGTTTTCTAAATTCCTTAACGGAACATAAAAATGTAATTGAAATATGAATGTTTGTGGTCCTCGTCAACGCGAGAAACACGTAAGACACTTAAGTACTACACGCAGTTACTGTATACAGTGCACTGTAGATCACGTACAACTATTGTAGCAAATGTGGTTTAACCGACACAATTCGATAGCGTACGATACATGTACTCCGCGAATCGTTATGAACAGACTCATTTGTTGTTAGAAATAAGACCATTGAGCAAATAAATTAACCGTTGTCGGTCGTTCGTTTTCTTTTTTTTAGAATAAAATAAACATAAAACCGTAGCACCCAAATAGTGTACGTAGTTCTCTACGATTCAACATTTTTATGTTGTAAATGACGATCATTTCAGCGTGTACAGGCGTAACACACAAAAAGGCAAAAAAAATTTATAATTTTAAATAACGCAAATTACCTATTTGTTCTATTCGGTAAGTTGCATGATCATGATAATGGACCTAACACGTAAGTGAAAATGATGAGCACTTTATTAAACACGGTATTCGATGATGATCATTTTCACGTCCTCCTCCAAACAACTTTTTATCATTAGATCTTTTCTATTTTTTGATGCATTCTAAAATTGTATTATTTGACCTCAAAATAATGTACACCGACTAAGGTGGTTTAAACAGATGTTTTTCGATTTTGATGTTTTAAGTGTTAAAAAATTACACTTTTAAATTGCTCACTATAGTAGCAGTCCTTAATGTTTAATAAATACGAATCTATAGTAGTTCCATAATGCAACATAAATAACACTGCGCCGTTTCTAATATTGCAATATTGAGCGTATGGTAACGACAGAACATCACGTCGGTCACACACAAATCGAATATTTATTAGTAAATGCTAAACAACTAATATAAGAATATTTTTGCAGATAAAATAAACTATCATCTCAACTGCAAATTCTGTTACTCAAATCTTGCCGTTTGTAATCATCTTGTGCTTTAAAAGATTAATACTCTCATATATTAATATCACTAATGCTAAATGTACTCTTCTGTTTCCTTGCTCACAGTTGACAATGCGACTCGAACAAATCGATTGTCATAAATCGGTATTTTTTTAGACACTAATATTAAATATCACGATTGAAGTAAAAATTCTTAAGTTATTACTATTATTATTTTCATTATTTCATCATATTGTTATTAAAAATACCGAGATTGCAAAAATAAATACATTCCTTTTATTCTTCAGAAATTATCAAATAAACTTTAATAAATATACTTTTATAGGAATGCGAAAAATGCGCACGTTATTATATTGGAAGACTTAAGGAATTAGCGTTGACCAAAAAAAAAAAAAGAATATAAAGATTATTTCTAGAAAAAAACAACATTAATTTCTCGATAGAAACGAGAGGTGAAGCCCAATTTTGTTATCGTGATTCGTGGTTTAAACAGTAAATAAATAATTGTTGTAAATTTATTGGTTTAGAATCATTGGATAACTCGAACAGAAGTAAAATTATGATTCCTGTAAAGCAAATTAAAAAAGAATCACTGATTTTCAAAAATAGCTAAAGCATCAATCGCATAATATTTTGCTACACAAGAATATTTTGTGTATTTAATTATTTCAATTAAATTTTAATGGAACACAATGAATTATCAAAATATTTTCTACGTATCTCGAATAAGCGATAGAAGTTATTTTGTTGTTTCAAAGTATTAACCGTAGGGACTTAAAATATAAACTGAATACTTTCTCGTATAATATCGTTATCCCATACAAAGTTTTGTATTCATTTTAACAGTCAATATCTCATATATAGATTATAGTATTACGCGATTTCTTTATTTTTTTATTTTTTTATAAAAACCTGATTGACTTGAAAACGAAAGGGAGAAATTGTATCACAGAGAAGTTCAACAAATGTTTTAATCTTTACATTCCTAAAAAACAATTTCATTCGTCTCGTAAATATCCTGTTTGGTTCTCGAGTGATTTAAAAAATTTATTAAGACAGAAAATCATTGCTCATGCCATTTATAAATCTTCTAAATCACATTCTGACTATTTAAAGTTTTCCGCTCTTCGTGCAAAATCTAAATCTCAAAGTAAAATCGATCATTATAAATATATATTTAATACTGAATCCTCCTTAAAATCGAATCCTAAACGTTTTTGGTCTTTTCTAAATTCTTATATGTAAATATATATATATATACTACACAATGAAAATAATCTGTATAATACATTTCTATTCAAATATTTAATTATTATTTTAGGACAACTTTCCGAAGAAGCACAAGAGTCAAGAAATAAGGACTATAAGCGAATTAGGGAACACAACACAAGAAAAAGATCAAGAAAAAATAACCGGATGGGCTTCGCTCTGCTGTACACTTGGGGGTGAAGTGCGACTCTTCATAGGATAGGTCATTATAATGGATTTGTTAAATTTGAATTCAATGATAGGTATCATTGTATACGAAAAACGATTCTGAACGGAGATGATATGTTTGTCTAGAATATAATACAATGTTATTTATAAATATTGTAATAAGTATATTTTATTTTGAAACAAAAAATTTAGAAAAATCGAAAATTTAAATTGTCTATAAATATGTCAAAATACTTTTAAAACATAACCATGTATAGAAAACGTCAATATAAAGATTTGGTGAAAATTTCAAGTTGTTACGGTTTTTCGTTTTTGAGTTAAAGCATTTTAAGAAAACCGATATCATTTATCAGTCTAGAATATTATACATTATATTATATTTTACATGTAATTTTATGTCAATATTCGCTGTTCAAACGCTTATAAAAAAAATTGTGCATATGGATTTCAATAATTTTTGAATGACAATAAGAACTACTTCTGTGGAATCTTCTATTAAATTTTCAAGTATTTTGTAGGAGCCAAATTTTTTTTATCACTGATTATTTATTTAAAAAATAAAATGTAAAAAAATCAAATATTTTAAATGCCTATAAGTGGCTTAAAAACCAATATTATATTTTGAAAAAAATATGACATAAAGGATATACCAATCTTAACAGCTGGTAGAAATTTCAAAAATCTGTGACTTATACTTTTTGAATTATAACAAATATTTAAAATCGTTTGAGAATAAATCGCTATTTTATGCAATTTCGTAAATATTTAAATTTCAAAGTCATAAAATGTTTTCCTCTAAGTCCGGTAGAAATTTTTTTAAAGATTTTTGAAGAGTAGCTTATAGATAACCTAGTGTTAAAATTTTGAACATTAAGTATGAACAGATAAAATTTTATCTACAAAATAACTTGCAAATTATCGTGATTTTTACATATTTCGTATAAATTGGAACTTTGAGCACTTATAAAAAAAAATTGTGACTTACGATTTTAGATTTTTTTTTATCAGTTAAGGAACAACTTATAAGAAATCTTGTATTAAATTTTCAAGATATTCTGGGTGGCCAAAAAAATTTTATCGTTTTTTTAAAAAAAAATACTTAAAACAATTGAAAATTTACTAAAGTAATACTTTGAAAATTTAATGGTGTATAGAGAACGCTAATCTTAACATTTGGTAAAAATTTCAAGTATTAACATCGATTAGTTCTTGAGTTATAGAAAAATAAAAAATTTGATTATGTCGAAAACTAGTTTTGCGTAAAAACTCCCGTTTTTCCCAAAATTTTTTAGGGTTTTTCCCGTCGCACTTAAAAAATATTGAAATTTTTTTACTTTTGACCCCCCAAAGTACCAACAAGATTCACTTTCCTTTCAGAAAAGTTGCTACATAAGAAAATCGAAGCATTTTTACTGCCCCAAATCGTGTCGACAGACACAAAAATAAAACACACATCATTGTAAAATCAATACATTCTTCACTCCGTTCAGAATCTAATACTAATAAAGATTTATTTCATATGTTGCTTGTTTCATCGGACCCATACATGTCATCAATGAGAAATTTACTTAACAAATGTAGACAGGAGTATCCAGATGAAGTAAAATTATTACTTTTATTGGATATTCAAAGAAATGATAATTTAAACCAATCGTTTAGTGAAATTGATTTGAACTCTTAATTCATTTTTCTTAAAAATAAAATGTTAAGAAATCAAATGTTTATTATTACTATAGGAATATTATGAATCAAATATATTTATAATATCTACTTTACATTTAAACAATTTATAATAAAATATAACATTTAAAAATGTATCATGGTTAAACTACATATATACCAATATAAATATATATTTGTTTATATTGTTAGAATATTGGTTTTTTTGATAATCGATATTTTTTAATACTAATAAATTTTCTACGCCAAGAGAATTTACAAGCGCAAAATCTAGTTAACATTTCTAAAAAGCTGACAACTTTCTCTATAATTCCTAATTGTTCTAAAAATTAAAAAATTGTGTCATTTTAAGTGGCATTCTTTAGAATTTGAAAAACCGTTAAAAATCAATTTTTTTTTCATTTATATACAATAAAAAAAAAACAATTTTTAAACTTTTATACGAGTCATGAGTAGTTTAATTTTATATTCAAAATATTGGAATTAAAAAAAAAAAAAAAAACGTATACTATATCAAAATGGCTTTTAAGTATATGCTATAATTCGATGAGATTTGTATTAAAGTACAAAAAATATTTACTAAAAATCTATACAGTACACTTAAATTTGTACTTGAACGGTTCTAACATTATAATAGTATTCCCTTCATGTGTAGATAATTATTTAATTAAAAAAATACATTAAAATAGAAGTCTAAAATATTGAGTTTTGGCCGCGTAAAAATGACGTTTCGGACCACTGTGCGCCGCGTCGCGCCGTTGCGTTCCTAGAAAAATCAGATACCGCATCTATACTTGTAATTTAATAATAATACGTAATAGTAAATGCATATATATTTTAGACTTCATTATAACTTATTCTATGATGTTTCTTAGATACATAGGTGGTAGAGCTCTGCACGGTCCGTTTTTTTATAGACCGGACTAGACCGATACATTTTAACAAAGATCAGGACTGGACCAGACCGATAAAATAAAAAAAATCCAGACCGGAATGGACCGATAAATTTTAATAAAGACTAGGACCGGATCAGACCGGACTGATACATTTTAACATAAACCAGGACCGGAACGGACCAGCCCGATAAAGTAAAATTGAAACTCGGGGTTCTCTCTCCGGTTGCGCCACCGACTATTATTCATTACTACTTTTATATCACGTATCTAATAATTACGTATAATTTAAAAGCACTTGACACAATTATTATACTGTATAGAATTTATTAGATGATTAAATAACTTGTACTGAATAGTGTGTAGAGTCTACAGTGTGGATAAGTAATCATCGTGCAGTAAGTGGTGACTAGTGTAAACGGTCTAAGGTAGTAGGTATCTAATTACTATATCTACTTATCTAACACCTAGGTGGGTACGTGTTAGGGTAACGTAGAAAAAATAAGTAAACCCAAACAAAGTATGAATTTTGTCAACAACAAGACTTTAATAATTATTATAAAAACATGACGAGCTATTTTTGTATCCCAAAACGTTATAATCTAAATTAAAATAATATACCTAATATTATGAAGTTATTTTTTATTTTACTACGTTATATAAATATATAAAATTATACAAAGTTAATATCACGGCACTGGACCGAACGAGACCAAATTTGAATTGATGACGGACCAAACCGGACCAATTTTTTTTTTTTTTTTTTAGAGGAAGGAACCGAACCACATAAAATTACAATACGCAAAGACCGAAAAAGACTTTACCACGGTACCATGCAGAGCTCTAATAGGTGGGTAGGTAAAATTAATTTTCTAAAATTAATTCCTCTGCTATTGAACGTTAGCATTATGATTTATGATTATTCGACAGCCGACAACCATCCTGTCAAGTTCGGGGTTTTTTTAGACAATATTATTTAAATATTTTTTAAAATGAGTCCAAGGTATGCAGCAAAATCAAAAATTCCTCCATCCAAAAGAAAAAAACACAGGGGATTTATAAATTCAATTAGAAACCTCCATACAGCAAACCAACTAGATAAGACTTCGCAATTTTTTTTTTGATATGTAAATGTTGTAACATAATATAGACTGGTACCAATACCTCAACAAAAAAAAACTGGAAATTTAATACAAAGTTCCTTATAAGTTGCTTTAATAAATATTCAAAAATATTAAAGGTACATAAACATGATTATTTTCATATGTATTTAAAGTTCAAATTGTTCACAATTGGAAATTATTTTGAGATAAAATTCATAAAAAATTGTTTTTTATTTCTAAGATTTAATAATTTAAAAAATCTATACCAACACAATTTTTTTTTTTATTGATATTTTAAGTTAAAATTTAGAGGAAATTACATATTTAAACCAAGAATAATGATTTTAGTTATTTTATTATAATTTAAAAATATTATTAGTAGGTATTTAAAACTTTTAAAGTAGATGTATATTATTATACTTTATACATACAATGACATTTTCAAATGCAATTTGTTCGACAAAAATGAATTTAACCTAATATATAGTACACTAATGCAATATAATATAGTAAAATAAATTATTACGTTAATCATAATAACACCACAAAATATACCTACTTAGTAATATTATAGTCTGACAGACCCTCTCCGCTCCGAATCATTTTGCGTGTGCAATGATTTTTTACAGAATTCAAATCTAATACATCCATTACAATGATATACTCGACTACTACTGTACAGCATAGCGTTGCCCACTTATCCACCTATTTTTTTAGTTTCTTTTTTATAAATGTTGATTATTTATTTTTGGATTGTACAGAAAAAACGGTAATTCTGATCAAAATTTTAGAAAAAATGTATGCACTCAAATTCAACTAGTGATTTCTGAAATGCAAAATGATAGCCCAACACAACTGGTTTGCCGACGCAGAAAATACATAACTGAGTATTAATATTTCACCGATTAAAGAAAATAATGTCAAAATACAGTTTATTTGGACGTAGAATTGTCGACATAGCTTATGTTTTTTAACGAACAGTAGATGCTGATAACCACAAGCCTTTCGACTGTTCTTTTAAAGACATGGTGTGCGTGAATGAAAAACGCGATGGATTAATATCAAGCTTTATACTATATGTATATATCATTATAACTTAGCAACACAATTCACATTTTACACATTAATTAACGAATACCTATAGCCTGTATGTGAATTTGTAATATAATAGAGACACCAACATCATAATATGAGACGTTCTCGTACATGTGCAACATTTTCTACGCAAAAAGATGTGTTAAAGATTGCATATTGATATTATTAATACAATCAAACGTAAACAATAAACGGGGCTTATTCCAAGAAGACACCGCCAACCGACGACCAATTACTGGTCGGTTGGGTGGCGAGTGGCGAGTGAAATATTGTACTATGCGAGTTACTACTACTAATGATAATTTACGACTAATACATCGACAAGACTGATTACCGCATGCATAAGAAAATGGTCTATAAAATGATCCTTAGAATCTAGTAGTATGGAGGCCCCTTAACGATACGCCTCTGACACGCGTCCTGCGCTTTCGCTCTGCGGTGCGTGTGGAGGTAAACGTGAAAACCGTTGGCTCCAGCGACGGGATAAGCTTACGAGAAAAAACGTAATGTACCACACACCGTTCGACGCTTTCTTTTTCCCCGTTATCGTTGTGTATCGGCGTGTGCATGCCGCGCACGGCAAACCGATTATTTTCCAGCAGCCCCTCGCGCCGTTAAACAATAATCGACAGCGCCGAAACCGCGTCGCGCTTCCCCCCCGGTTGCCGTAAGCCGAAAACGCGATAAATTTCACCCGCGCGTTACGATCACCCGTGTCTCCGATCAACGCGCGCAACGCCGTAGCATTACATTATTATGCGTTTAATATTTACCGCGGAGATTGCACGTAAACGTCGGAAGTATTAATCTCGACGGGCACGTTAAGTAAACTTACTCGCGAATGTACGTAACGCGTTAAACGCAATAAATCCAACAGTTTACGGTGTACATTTTCGTTTGCTCAAAACGTGCGGTAAAGTGAAAAAATGAAAAATGTTCGCAAACAATCGGAGTAGATCGCACCGCTGTGTACCGTGATGACGTTCATTAAACGTGTTTGGCCGAGAAAAATGACGACGGTTGTTTAACGCTCTCAGCTCGTAAATACGTGCACGTCATGTACGTTCTTATCGATTATGTCAACGTAGCTGACCACGGTTGTACCTCGTTTGCGTTCGATAATATTCGATCATTGCGAAATTTCAAATTAAATCCTTGCCTTTTCCGAGACTGTATGTAAATCACAAATAATTTCATACGTTGACTAGAGTGCGGCGTTTTGAAATCGAAAAAAGTTTAACTGTTTCGCGATGGATTTTATTGCTCTTCTTCGTATCGGCTCGCACTCGGTGTGCATTGAACAGGTTCGGTTGCAATATTTGCTCGCTACGAAGCCAGTCGTGTATGCTACAACGCTTGTGCATATCATCCTACGGACGTATGCCGGTCAAGAATTTCGGGTCATCGATAATGGCAGCTCTAGTCTCATGACCAATTCTCATTCCGTTGAGTGTACAAAACAATTTACAACATTTAATTAAAGCTCACGTTTATTTGACATGCGTCGTGGTATTTATTGCGTCTGAACGACGTGAAATGTAATTTGAACTTGACGAGTGTACTAACCACAAGAACGAGTGATAATGTGTGCGTGTACAAGGGTACGCGTGTGTGTGTGTGCGTGTGTGAAAACGGGTAGTTGCGTACAGTTAGTGTACAATACGTCTAATTAAAATCATGTTGTGTGTGAGTGTTATTCATAATATTGAAAAATAATAAGGGAAATTTCGCCCAACAAAATAAAATAAATAATAATAATAATAATAATAATAAAAAGAACCGGATGGGCCTCGCTCTGCTGTACAGTTGGGGGTGGAGTGCACCTCGTTTATAGCATAGGTCATTATTACAATGGATTTGTTAAATTTGAATTCAATGATAGGTATCATTGTATACGAAAAACGATTCTGAACGGAGATGATATGTTAGTCTAGGATATATTATACTTAAATATTGTAATACATTCTATTTTGAAACAAGTATTTTATTTTTCAATTAGGACGCATTTGCATACGGCATGGTTAATCAATTTTTCCAAAAACATTGCATGTAGTTATCATAATACTATATAGGTATTATTATAGATATACCTGATATACCACAGCTTGATTGTAGATATCTGATATATATTATGTACAATCGTGGTAAGCCGGTGCTACACGATATGCCAAACGTTGGTTCCAACATCGGCGTGCCAACATTAGTCGATTATTGGAACCAACGGTTGACTCATGATTCAGCTACACTATGTAACCAATGTTGGTTCCAATGTCATTGGAAGCATACTTTCTCTCCAATGTTTACTTCACTCCAATTTTAGTTGTGCGTTATAACATCGTTTTTAACGTTTTTATATTTTTAATTTATTATTTATTGTGTTAATAAATTGTATTAAAATATTGTTATTATTAATTTATTAGTGTTAATTTATAGTCACACCGTGTAGCCGTATACCAAATGTTGGTTGAAACTTGCTTCCAAAGCTGGATACTCCTTTGACGCGTGTCAAAAATACCGACTTTTGATGGCAATCGTTCCAACGCCAACGTTGGACACAAAACATTTGTCACTGGACGCACGCATTACGGCTAAACGATGTGGCGAACTATCGTGTGGCCAACGTTTGAAGGTATTGGACGCATCGTGTGGTACCGGCTGTATATACAAAAAGAAATAGGTACCACAGGTATCAAGTTTGTATATAGATATATAATAAACTTTATTATCTATATCCTATATCTGTGATATATGTTTTGTTTACATTCCGTAAGTTGACGTTGTTGGTTGATTGCGGTTTTTAAAATTTCTATTATGAATAAACCATGTATTAACTGTAATTGTTTTAAATTAATATGATTCAACGTTGTATTGATTCCTTGTGTAACAATTACATATTAACATCAAGACGAACCATTTCCTAAAGATTTCATTATGTAAGTTTTATAAGCACCTATCACATTAAATTACTTAATATTTGCTTATAATCATGTATTTTGTTTATTGTTTAGATATTACTAATGGCTGAATTACATCATCAAATGTGCATATTATAGTGTAACCAAGCTCAGCTGATGTTATACTCAGTAAGAGTAGTCCAAATTGTTATTTGCCTCTCAACTGGTAGAATTTAGTATAGAGGTATTCCAAATAAATTTGACCAGATTACTATGGACTATTTACAATATTAATATCAAATTAAATCATTAAATCTGAGACTTTTTTTTTATATCTTATTAAATTTCATAAAATTAACAGTGGATTAACTTTTTTATCACACAGTACATTGAGTAATGACAAATTGTTTATAAGATTCATAATTCATAATACATCAACGATATTAACTAATTGAATTGTGTGCACTATTAAACTGAATGAAGGCCATTGAAAGATTCATATACTTTCAACCCTTAAATTGATTAAATATTTTAAATCTGTAAAAAATAATAAATTTAATGTAATAAATTAGTATAAACACATACAATAAGTGGCTTTTTAAATATTTACTTTTTACCTTTGATGTATTATATGTATTATTATAATATATAAAATAAATTGTTAGTATTCAAGTTGTATCATAGTTTCGTATAATGTAAAATATGAAGTATTATGAATAAATAGATTTAAACAAAATCTTTATTTATTTATTTTTAGTCACTGTATATTATATAATAATATTATACTTGGCACAAAATTACAGAATAACATGTCCTAAGCTATTTAAATTATGTACGGAAAATAACAATTTATTGTACAGGCTCGTCATCTAAATACTTAACACTGGCAGATAGTTTGTTGTAGAACTGATATTATATAATTTATTATAATATATTATGATCCTAGGCGAATACCTAATAAATGTTGATAATCTAAAAGACCATACATATATATTGTAGTTTGTCTTTTGAGGATTGAATACAACTATACATATAAGACCAGAAGTGAGGATTATAATATATAGTTCAATTATTTAGAAAAAAATTAAATCTAGGTTTCTGCTTATGTTTAATAATAACAATTATTATAAGGTCAGCGCCCTCACACTTTTTATCCAGGCTTGGGACTGGCAACTCATACATAATATTATGTAAGTGAATAGTTGGCGGTTTACACGTTCCTTTTTGAATCCAATAACAGCCAGATTGTATACAGGTTACGTTTATAATTTATTTTTAGTTGTGTTATGTTTTGTTTTTTTCAATTGGAAAATATTTTTACATTCTTTTGAGAATGATAACATATACATCCTTGCTGTTGTTTGGCCACCTTTTTTCTGCAACTGTTGTATCATTAGCACAAACCCAATTGGAAGTTCCTTTTCTCAGTTATGCTATGTAATGGCCAGAGCTCGTGTTTTCTCCTATATGTAATATTGCGGCTTGAGTTTTGTATTGTGCTCCAGCAATTTCCAAAATAGAGGTGGGTACGCCACTTAGTTTTAGATCTGTTATCTTGTTGGGAACAAATCGACCATTTACATATGTTAAAGTAAACAGTTTTAGTTGAATTACTATATACTCATTTGCCACTATTATCTGATGTTTATTTTCAGAACCTCCGATGTTATTACAATTATTGCATCTGTAATCATCTAATGTATTCCAAACATTTTGATTTGTTGAAAATAATGTTTGCAAAGTTTGTGATCTGTTCTGTGGAATCTGCAAATGTAGAATCAAACTTGCAGGTGCATTGTTGGCCGTTGTATGATTACAAGTATTGCAACGAATGGTATACAATTCTTGAAATCCAAATAAAGATTCAAATGTAGGTCTACTACGGTCCATAATTGCTTCTAAAAATTCTATGCAATCTTGTTGCTGTTGCAGAGTATATACTCGTAATATTGTCTCGTTGTCCAAATATTCTCTGATTGCTCGAGTATCACATGGCCCACTGTTACTTGTATATTCGTGTAGGCTATGTTGAAGTGTTGGTCCGAGTTGATTATTGCGAATTTCATTTATAAGAGATTGACAATTAAAAAGAACCTGTATGACAGAATTAGCATAACATGATACACCATCAATATTAGTAAAGCCACAAAATATACCACTTGATGTTATATCAACTTTATTCTTAATACTTGATATTTTTTTTGGATTTTTTGGCACAGTTGCATTATCACTTATTGTTTCTAATAATGAATCTGACCTGTTGAAATTTTCTGGAACTTTGAGAGTATAATTATTGACCCGAATAAATTTAATATCATTAATGATATTTTAATGATATTATAATCAACTATTTTGGTTGATTTAGTTTTAGTTTCTGGAACCAAAATAGTGTCACTATCAACCTGTATGAACTCAATATCGTCCAAGTTATTATTATTCAGGACCTTAGTTGATTTTTTAGATTTTTCCACAGGAAATCCATCGATTGCAGGGACATTTGGTTTAATAAAATTGTTTTTGACTTCTTCTTGTACAATTTGTTTATCAACAGTCTCAGAATATTTTTCTATTTCCTTGAAAGTAACTATGTCCATAACCAGAATAGGTCTGTGATCACTTATGAGGGACTCGTACACCAAAGCTGCAATGTCAACATTTGTAATGACATTGTCAATGGTTATTCCGTGATCTGTAGTAATACCGTCAACCAATATTTTGTAATTGAAATGTTTTAATATTTGAACTAGTTGTTTTGGCGGTTTGTTGAAGTTTATATTGAAATCACCAATGAAGACAACATTGTTTTTGTTGGAAGCTACAGTTTCAATAAAATCACAAAGCTTCTGTACAGGAAAATTTGGCGTTGAATATATCCCAATGTAGGTAATATTATCAATGATAACCTCAATTGCTTCTAAGTGTGTGTTTTTCTTTTGATCTTGAAGCAATGTTGTGCTGCAGGTTATTTCTTTATGACTAATGGATTCTCCAACAAAACAAATTGAACCACTTTTACCATTTGCATGTATACTGTCTATTCTACAGCATTCAGTATGGTTCTTAATGGTATATGTGTCTGTTGATTTTGAACCGGTTCTTAAGAAAAAACATTATTTGAGATTGTAAAGAACGATATCCGCATTAATGTGTGCTTCATATTTTTTTTAAAGATCTTATATTATGTGACATGCAGGAGAGTGGCATGTTGTGTGTCATAATTCTAGAAAACCGCGGAATAAGAGCACAACTTGGTGTCTTGAGTCTGCACATTTCATGTTCAACTTTTGCAGAAGGTTTTGGTGGCTTTGCAGGAAAGTAGTCTATACGCAAACCTTGCGCCGAAGTTGCTCGACTACATCCTACATATAACATATTGCACTTCAAGAATTTTTGTGGTATATGAAATGCTACAGATTGATATGTGGCACCTTGACTTTTGTGTACCGTCAATGCCAAAGCTTCCACTAAGGGCAATTGCATTCTAGTTACTTTATGGTGCTCTGCATTACCGAGTTGAAATTCTAATTTTATGATTTCAATTGGCGTCCACTTGCACATGTCATCTGTGTGCTCGCCTTCGGGTTTAAGTTTGTCTTTTATCTTCTGTCTGGTTAGTGATCCCACATCTGGCTTATCAAACTTGATCCAAACCCTTTTGCAACTTCTTTACCTCCTGCAGTCTGTCCTTTGTTTATTTGCATGAGTTCTCCGATTGCACCGTTCACTATGCCATCTTCGGTTAAAATGTTAGCTATCACCATGTATTTAGCTGTTTCTTTTAAAACTAATCTAAGGCTAAGCCCATAGTCTTTTGTCGTGGCAGTTTCTTGCAGATTCAATATCTGGTAGTTTTGCAGAGGAATCAATGGCTTCGGAAATGAAACTAACTTGATTCATAGAGTTAAGCACTCTTCTGTTCATTTCATCAACTTCGTTATTAGTAGCCCACAGATGCATTACTTGTGGTTGAAAAGAAATGTCTTGGTGGGCTTTAAGATTTTGGAAATATTTTACATCGGCTTCCTCTAACTGTCCTCTGGCCAACTTTGTTAACATTATTGCAAATTGTTTGTCATCTTTTTGGCGCATTATTTCAGTCAACTCATAAAACTTGAATGTTTCCCAAATAGATTTAATTGATATCATTTCAACAGCACTTGGAAATTTAGACAATATTTCTTCAAAACTATCGTATAATGGTGTTGCTAATACCGGTGCTAATTGATAGAAATCGCCAAACACTAATACATTTATGTCACCAAATGGTTTATTTATTCTTAATATAGACCTCAATCGTTGATCAATGTATCCCAATGTTTTTATGCCTACCATGGAAATTTCATCAATTATCAAAAGTTTTACATTGGCAAACTGACAACGTAGTGTATTTGAAATATCTGAACTTAACTTTGGTAACAATCCAGCAAATTGATTCAATGGCAGTTTGAACGCGGAATGAAGTGTTAATCCTTTTATTCCATATGCAGCTTTACCTGTTGGTGCTGTCAAAAATACAGGAGGAAGTGACAGATCATCTATATCTGATCTAAGATTTGCTATCCGAATTACAGATTGTGCTAATGCTCGTAAAAGCATTGACTTTCCAGCTCCCGCTGGTCCAGTGATAAATGTCTTCATCGCAGGATGACCTTTTCCCCGCAATTGACTTCTTATGACATAAGTTGTATGATATAAGAGTTGGCGTTGACCGTCGTTTAGACATCCGATTAAGTCTTTAAACTGTTCATTGTCTATGAGATGCACTATTATCTTACCACCATCTTTAGATGAATCTACATCTGACGTATGTGTATTTTCAACATAATCTCCAACATCGTTTATTAGTACATCGTCTGCTACCCAATCTTCATCGTCTAAAAGCTGATTGTTCTTACGGCCTTGTTTTTCTTCGATTTGGATTTCATTATCGTCTAATTGGGTTTCTTCTACTTTATTAAACTGATGGTACAACTTTTTTATTTTATCAATGTTTGTTTCATACATTTGTTTACAGTTAATATCTAACAGATCGGTTTTTTCATCGCGCCATGATAAAAATAACATAATATTTTCTTTGTAAAAGTCTTGTTCATTTTTATCCACATTAAACCTAACATACCGTATGATTTTTCTGGTTTTACGTTTATGTATATACTTGTTTGGTTTTCCAATTAGAGTGGAGTCAATAGGATAAGTGGCATCAGATTCATTATCAGTGTCCGAATCAGAAGTGTCGTAAGCCGGTTTTTTTTTACCGCGAACTTCATAATTGGAGCTAAATTCTGCTAGAGTTACATCTTCTAGACTATGTGGTCTACGTGAATAGTATTCAGTGAGCCCGTCAAAAAAAATGTCATCAGATTTCGGTTCCATTTCTCCTCTTACTGCCATTGGTTTCAGCATTCGAGCTCTTTTATCAGGATGGCTAGTGTTTATAAATTTATACCCAGTTGAAGTATTGCATTGCTTCATACCTAAGCAAGTGTACACTGCTTCCTGTGCAGAAATTTCCTGACTCCCTGAAAAAGTTGAGGCTATCTTTTTCAGTTGTTCTTTGACCGATAAATCAGTAGAAGACTTAAGATTTTCGACATTGTCTCGCATTAGTTTTGATATTCCACGTTGGCTTTTTCCAATATAATCGATTACATATCTAACACAAGAATAAACGTCCAATATGAACTGTATATCCATGTTAGATTGCCATAACGGAAATAATTTTTCATTGAATCCAGAAATCATTCGTTGTTTTATTGTACGCTTTAGAAAAACTGTTGGCCGTCTGATAACAGTTCGAATAATGGATTTATATTCATTAACATCTTTAATTGACAATTTTTGTAAAATGTCTTCTAATGATGGTTCTAAAGAAGAATCACTGTCTTTGAAGTCCCTGAGGTATTGCAGAAGTTTTTCATATTGTAGAGTACGAATTTTTCTTGTGATCGGATTACTTATGTCTTCCGTTAGTGGAGTCAATATACAGGTTTCATTCATTGGTGGATATGGTATGTTGAAACGACACTTTTTCATTTGTTTGTCTTTGTCAGTTCTGTAACAAGTGTGTGTATGACTATGACTATTTTTATGTAAATACTCATGGGCTGGACTGCCATCGTCTACCATACACGTAATGTATTTGTTGATTAGTGTTACACATGCACCAAAAGTTTCCGGTTTGGCTGGTTCGAAAACAGGTGCATTGTCTAACCACAATAGCATGTGTACATGTGGACTACCTCTATGTTGATATTCGACACGATAAAAGAAATGTTTGACACTGTGTTCTTTGAAAATAACATTTTTGGACTTGATCAATTTAAAAAGTGCTCTAAACCTATGATCAAAATAAGTAGCACAAACAACTGGGTCTTGTCGAATTAAATCTGATTTTTGTGCATAAGTTAGAACAGTATCATCAGACAATGTTTTCGAATAACGCAGTTTATACAAAATCTTTAACAAATCAGTCCAAGTTGATTCTCTAGGGCTAAATATTAAGAATAATGTTGGTTGACATTTTTTCTCATCGCTGCAAAATATGAAGGTGAATTTTGTACGTTGTGTAACATTCGGTATCCTTGATCGTTATCTATCATTTTGTTTAAAACAGCTGGCTTTGCTACGTCATTCGCAGTTGTGTTTCCTTTTTTGTTTTTTCTTAAAACAAATCGCACATTGCTTGCGATTAGTTTTTGAACTAAAGCTTTGCATTTAAAAAACAGGTTAGATGAGTCTGATGCAAACCTTCGATCTACATTCAGCAGTTCAGACCTTACTACTTTTGAGTAATTTTTTAAAGGTGATTTATTTGTGCGTGGGTGCCCACCAAATAAATCAGGAAAAGCTTTTTCCTCTGCATGGTCATCAATAAGAATAGACAACGGTTTCATGCCTTCCCCTGGTGCAAAAGAAACAAAATCACAGTTTTCAATCATCGTGTCCATTGATCCAGGATTGATTGGTTCAATATTTGTGTCTTCATCGTCTGTTCCTTCACTTTCGTGATCTGAGCAGTTTTCAAAACTTTTTGTTGTTTCTGACACATGTGCCAGCCAATCTTTGTCTATATCAGCATCTTTATACAGAGGTTTTTTAATCAAATCATTCAATGCTGATACTACTAATGATGGTCTAACATTTTGATAGAGATAATGTTGTTTAAAGCATGATTTTCTTTTTAATTTTACCTTCATCATCTTAACTGCAGCTAAATTTTCGGCACGCCTTGGCAAAATAGATGAAGTCTTAGTCAGATCTATTGGAATGTTGATAACGTTACCTTTGATTTTTATCTGTCCATCACTGCGAAGACATTTGAATATTTTCATAAACGGCAATCTAAGGGAAACCATTTGCTATTCTATTTGATTTAATTGCGTAACTGAAGATGGAACACTGTTTAACTCATAACCATTTCCCATGTATAAAGGAGGAACTTTGGATTTTTTTATATGCGGATGACAACTTGTACATATCGTCACAGTACTCTTGGTATCACTAGGAATTGACATCCCCAATCGATTGAAGATATCAGAGTTGCATTTATTTACACTGGATGGGAAACGTAATCTATGACACGAAAAACATTTTTCTGATAAACCTTGAGACCTTTTCAAAATATATTCAGAAATCAAAACATCTTCCCTCTGCCTGGTTTCATTTAATTTTTGACGTTCTCGTTTTCTATAAGCTATTGAATTTGGCGTTTTCTTTTTAGTGGATATATTTTGAGGTAGACTACTATCTGATGGTAATCTTCGCTTTCTCATGTTATGAACATTTTGAAATTGATATGTTTTTTTGAAAACGGGATTTTCCATTCGTTTTAATCTGTTCCTCACACTGGCCACCTTGTTGGAATTTTTTACAACTGGATCTTGTAGACGTTTTAACATGCTCTTACGACTGACGATCCGGTTAGCTTTTTTAATTTCCGGATCTTGTAGACGTTTCAACATGCTCTTACGACTGGCGATTCGGTTAGCTTTTTTAATTTCTGGATCTTGCAGTCGTTTCAACATGCTTTTACGGCTGGCGATCCGGTTAGCTTTTTTTAATTTCTGGATCTTGCAGTCGTTTCAACATGCTCTTACGACTGGCGATCCTGTTAGCTTTTTTAATTTCTGGATCTTGCAGTCGTTTCAACATGCTCTTACGACTGGCGATCCGGTTAGCTTTTTTAATTTCTGGATCTTGCAGTCGTTTCAACATGCTCTTACGACTGGCGATCCGGTTAGCTTTTTTAATTTCTGGATCTTGCAGACGTTTCAACATGCTCTTACGACTGGCGATCCGGTTAGATTTTTTAATTTCCGGATCTTGCAGTCGTTTCAACATGCTCTTACGGCTGGCGATCCGGTTAGCTTTTTTAATTTCTGGATCTTGCAGACGTTTCAACATGCTCTTACGACTGGCGATCCGGTTAGATTTTTTAATTTCTGGATCTTGCAGTCATTTCAACATGCTCTTACGACTGGCGATCCGGTTAGCTTTTTTAATTTCCGGATCTTGCAGTCGTTTCAACATGCTCTTACGGCTGGCGATCCGGTTAGCTTTTTTGATTTCCGGATCTTGTAGACGTTTCAACATGTTTTTACGACTGGCGATCCGGTTAGCTTGTCTTAAAACTGGGTCTTGCAATCGTTTTTTTGTACTTTTCAAATTAAGCAATTTTCTTTGATTAGTAACAACGATATCTTGGGACTCACGATATAATTGTTTTCTCAATTTATCATTTTCAAGTTCATGTGCACGAAAAGTTTCGTTTTGACGGGATCGTTTCTTTTCTTCTTTGTTTTTGAGAGCACGTTTCGATATTCGTCCCATTAAAAAAAAAAAAAAAAATACAATAAAAATTGAAAAAAAAAAATTAAACCTAATCTATTTACACAGTGGGGAAAAAAAAAAAAATAATAATAATAAAAAAAAAACTATTTCTGACAACCTAAAAAAACAAACATAGATAGTTAAAATATGTACAAAAAAAAAAAAAAAACATGATAAAAAATTTAAATACCTTAACTAAACACAGCAAATCTCCAATTTGAAATTTTGCAAGATTTCTGACGTTCTAAAACAAAATTGTTCAACGTAATCAAAATCCATATGATAAAAACAATTAAATTTAATAGCATTGATTAAACTTATTACACATATATTATATTATTTATAATCAATGGTAATAGTCATTAATGCATTATCAATGAGACATGGTGACATAGACCCTTAACGTTTAATTACACATGTAGTCTGTTTTTTAGGAAGTGGTTGTAGTATTACACAGTGTCATAATTTAAATAAAAATGCATTCACAAGTTAGCCTTAACATAATGTTACCTCCTGGTTTGATAAACATTTTTCAGAAACCATATAACAAAGTATACAGAAATTATATACATACAGAGTTAAACAAGATTATAATTTTTTTAAATATATAATTATATTTAAAACACTGTGTAATAACTTCAATAGAGATAATATAATAATAATAATAATAATTAATAATATTTCAATAGAGAAACAATTGTCAAAAAACAAGATTATAATTTTTTTAAATATATAATTACACTTATAAAGATAATATAATAGTATGAAATAATAATAATAATAATAATTAAGATAACTTCAATAGAGTAATATATCATAATATATATAGGTATATATATTGTATACAATATATTTATTTTCCGTAGGTACATCCGTGTTAAAACCATTATTCGAGTCAAATAATAATATATGATTTAATTATAATGAGATGTACATAGTGTTTGAAAATTTCATAAAATTTAAAAAAATTAAATATGTATGAAATATTTCAGGATTTTAACAAATTTTGTTTTTTTTTTAAATAAGTTTGTAAATACATTTGTAAATATAAAATTATCATAATTTACTTTTATAAATTTATACTACTGAAACCAATCACTAATTACCCATTACCTACTCATTAGTAATAGTTTTTTTTGGTATTATACATTTAAAATAGTATTCAAAATTTTTAAATTGATAAAAAAGCATACAAAATTGTTTAAATGATACTATATGTCTATATTAAGTATACCAAATGCCTTCATTAGTGTACCATACACTTCTATACAATTAAATACTTATTATAGATTTATATATACAAACATAAATGTGGTATGCAGATACATGGCCAAGTTTTTAATAGGAATACTAGTGATTACTAGTAGATAACTACTGAATATAGTTTAGTTTAGTAGATTTACCTAAAAGGAATTGATAAATTAATATAATATAATAATTTTTATAAATAAAAACCATAAACATAATATAATTGTTATCATAATATTATTTTATGAATTTATCATATTCATTAGTTCATCTATTTCAGTACTATCTATATCAATGTCTGAGTTCTATTCTTCTTCATTTTCCAAGTTAACACTTATAACCAATGTTTCACGTTTTTGTGAAATATTTCACCATGTAGTGAAATATTTCATACTTCAAACACTAGATGTACATATCAACCAAAAACACGTTGCGAACAAATTATAATTATAATTTGAGTTTTGTGCAATATCATCAACAGTTAAATACTTAAATACCAATGCAATGGGGTTTTTACAATTACGTTATGCAAGGGCGGATACAAGAGGGGAAGGGCAATGGGGGCAATTGCCCCCCCCCTCTTACTGTTTAGGGCCACTGTATCCGCCCTTGACGTTAGGTTCACTAATATGGGCAAATATGAACTAACATAGTTACTATGAAAAAGAAGAAGGTGGGCCGGATATTTATTAAATACCTAAATAATAAGTAATATATATCGTTCAGAATCTAAGTACGACTCTAGGGCATGATAAACTCCCGGATCACATCCCGTAAATACGCTACTGCACCTATGTACACCTACTAACATTATAATAAACTTAAGCAGTTACTCACCGGAAAAACAATGTGTTTAATAGGTATACGAAAGTGAAAACAAGCACCTCTCACATCAACAGCTACAAACACCCTAAATCGGAATTAAAAATAAAATATGTACCTAATCGACGAGTTGATTCCAATAACTATAGATAGGGACGAAGATATATAGAAAAAAATGGTTGCAACCAAAAAACGTACACTTTTGATTTTGATCCTAAAAAGGTCGATAGCCAATAAACCGCACAGCTTATCGGTCATTGTATAACAAATTACCATACATTTATAGTGGGTTAAAACCGCACACTATTTTTAGTGAAAATAGTGAAAAAATTAGATATTTACTATTCAATTATCAATTATTTATTTTAGTCACTCGTATTAGTCGGTCTCGATTTGGTTAGTATACTTACGTCTATAATTTAGTGTTAAAACGTTAATATCTTAAATTTTTATAATGAATTTTAAAATTATTGAAAGTAACAAAGGGGTAAGTGCTTATTACTTGACGATTTTAAATACCGAAAATTTTGAGTCAATTTTAGTGGAAATGTGATTTGGCGGTGTTATATTAAAAATTGTACATTTACGGTTACAACATGCAGTCAATTGAAGAATATACTAAAAATAAATAACACAATTTTTAGTTTTACATTTTTTTTTTAATTAATATTTTAAATTATTTAATAAATACATTTTAAAGTTCACATTAATTAATATTATAGGTATAAAATTTTTAAATATATACATTTTTTTTTATGAACTATGAGATTATAAATATGAATTATTGATTTAAATTATGAATTACAAATTACGAATTATACATTACATATGCGTTTTTTGTTTATCAACCTTTTTGGGGTCAAAATCATAACTGTGCGGTTTTTGGATACGACAATTTTAAAATTTTGCGGTTTTAACCTATTAAATGTGTTCGGTTTTAACCTACCAAAGGTGTGCGGTTTTGTCCTGTATTTTATCAAAAGTGTGCGGGTTTTGGAGTCAACGAAAAAAATGTATTTTTGATATTTTGTTGCGCGTGTCGGCAATTACTTATATCTTAAGATAACGGTTGCAATTTGAAAAGTCCAAAATGATATTTATTACAATGCATATGTATGAATTAGACCTATATCGAACAGCATATCGGTAGAAACGTGTAGCATTATATCGCGAGTGAAGGCAATAAATTACGATAATGATAAAATAAGATATATAAAAGAATCTTAAAAACAAATAACTAAATATTAGTAGCATCACATATACATATAACTTGTCATTTTGGATATTAGTGGGTTTAACACAGATGATATGTTAATTCTAATTTATTAATTTGCTTTATTAAACATAAGAAATAGGTATTGATTATCACTAATAGTTTGGTCATAATGAACAGTATCTTAAGGTCTTAATAGATACCTAAATATTTAATTGACTTATTATTAATGATTAAATTAATAACAATTTATGTTATTTTAAGTATAAAATTAACTACATTTGTTTGGATTTTGCTAAAAAAAATATGGAGGGTAACGCCCACAGACAAAGACTTTTTAGGAAACAAAAAAATAATATCTTGCAAGAAATATGTAAATACGATACCAATTATCTTTGCATTTTAAATAAACCTTATTGAAGGAGTGGCCTATTGCTATAGTTGCAGTTTTTCCCAACCTTTTTGCTATGACGACTCACAAATATTTTTTCTATTATATTTTATATTATAGTTAATCATTTTTGATACACATCAAAAAAATCAAGTATCCCATAATATATAGTAAAATTAAAAATCATTTTATTATTTAATATAACAGAATACTGAATAACGAATACTTAATTCTGTTACATATAGAGATTAGTTTTAGTTATAAATAAATATTCTTCAAAATAAAAATAACATCAAATATTAAATAAAACATATAACCTCAGAATTTTTTAATCAATTTTGAGTTAAAACTATTTATTTTCGATGATATAATGTTTACTTGCAAATATTGTAATTATCGAACAGCAACCCATCAAAAATATATTGCGACCCAATTTAGGGTTACTACAGGAATTATTAATTTTAGTTTGTGTTCCTATACAGCGTACAGACGAAACAACTGTTACAAATTATCTAAATTAAAATTTAACCAAAACTCTGTAATAGGTATAACGAAAACCAAAGAGTATTTTGTTACTATCATACGCTGCGCGTGTCGGCAATAATTTTACGATTGTAATCATATACTAGAACAGGGGTCGGCAACCCGCGGCCCGCACAAAGGTGGTTAGTTTTTCTGTTTTATTTTTGTTTAATAAAATTTTTCATAAAATTTTCAATATTATTCAATTATTTTTTCTTTATAAATAAAATCTAATCTAATTGTTAATATTTTATGTTTAATTTTATTTAGTTATATAGACAGTTTAATCTATAACATTGTTATTAATATCTAATCGGAGTCGAAGATATTGATGATATTGCAGTGGGATTTAATTAAACCTAAATTTCTCAATATTATTGAACAATTGCAAAATTAATTTTCAACAAGATTTGATGATTTTTATAAGTACGATAAAGAAAAAAAATTATTCCATAATCCTTTTCATGTGGACATAAATAATGTCAAGAATGATTTAAAAATGGAAGTCATTGAACTTCAAAATGATGAGGTTCTAAAAAGTTCTTTTCGGGAAGCAATTAGTTTGCCTAAATTTTATAATTGTCTTCCAATATCTACATTCTCTGGAATCAGGCAATTCGCAAAAAAACTTATAGCGGCATTAGTATTGCAAGTACATATATATGTGAGCAGACATTTTCTATTGTGAAGTAACTAGATTGACCAGTAACTAGAAAGTTCTGAAAAGTAATTATTTAATATCCAGATAACAGTATAAAGGTTAACGGATAGTGTTTTAAGATTTTGAATTTTGTTTATGTCAACAATATTTTATTGTAACAAAGTTTCATTTCTAACAACTAGTTATTACCTCTGAAATGGGGCTTTAATAAGATTACATCAATTCATTAAACTATCGACTATTTAAAAAGAAATTAGCTTATACAATTTATTTTCAATTAAAAACTGTAGATGATCATATTAGTAGATACACAACAACTTTTTTAGAAATTTATTTTTAACTGAATTTTCTTAATATCATTTAACGGTATCAATAAAATATTTATTTTCCGAAGGTACATCCGTGTTAAAACCATTATTCGAGTCAAATAATAAATATACAATTTCATTATAATGAGATGTACATATCAACCAAAAACACGTTGCGAACAAATTATAATTATAATTTGAGTTTTGTGCAATATCATCAACAGTTAAATACTTAAATACCAATGCAATGGGGTTTTTACAATTACGTTATGCAAGGGCGGATACAAGAGGGGAAGGACAATGGGGGCAATTGCCCCCCCTCTTACTGTTTAGGGCCACTGTATCCGCCCTTGACGTTAGGTCCACTAATATGGGCAAATAAGAACTAACATGATTACTATGAAAAAGAAGAAGGTTATTTATTAAATACCTAAATAATAAGTAATATATATATATCGTTCAGAATCTAAGTACGGCTCTAGGGCATGATAAACTCCCAGATCACATCCCGTAAATACGCTACTGCACCTATGTACACCTATTAACATTATAAAAAACTTAAGCAGTTACTCACCGGAAAAACAATGTGTTTGATAGGTAAACGAAAGTGAAAACAAGCACCTCTCACATCGACAGCTACAAACACCCTAAATCGGAATTAAAAATAAAATATGTACCTAATCGACGAGTTGATTCCAATAGCTATAGGTAGGGACGAAGGTATATAGAAAAAAAAGTACTTTTGATATTTTGTTGCGCGTGTCGGCAATTACTTAAGTCATAAGATAACGGTTGCAATTTCAAAAGTCTAAAATGTTATTTATTACAATGCATATCTATGAATTAGACCTATATCGAACAGCATATCGGTAGAAACGTGTAGCATTATATCGCGAGTGAAGGCAAAATTACGATAATGATAAAATAAGAAAAATTGACAAGGATACTTGAGATATACATTATAAGAGGGATAAACCATTAACTGATTTAAGTACGAACGTTAGCAGCCGAAAATATTTGGACTATTCGTCGTTTTACTTCGAAAGAAGAAACATTCTTTCTTCTGTTTACATTTAAAGTAAGTAAAATATTGACATAACTTTATTTAAAAATGTTTTTAATGTTAACTGGATGCTTAATGTTGACACACAATTAGGACTAATTTAAATGCATATAGTTATGTTAGATATGTTAAATACGTTTTGTAAGATAACAATAGCATGCTAGTTGCAACTTCTTTCGAGAACAAATTTATATCAGACTTAATTTTCAGGATTACAATTGAATATATATTATTATTAGTGGTCTCTATTACACGTGTATTTAAGAACACGTTCCGTACGTGTTTTGTAGAAACGGTGCTTAAGTGCGTGTTATTAAAACACACGTGTACACGTGTATTTAGAGTCCGTGTACTCGTGTATTAAAAGTCCGTACGTTATGATCAGTGGTGGATACAAGGATGGGTAACAGAGGCACGTGCCCCATAGTTGTTTACACAAAGTAAACTCAAATTTAATTTAATTTTCAAATAGGAAACTATTTTTTTTAACAATAAATGAATAAATATTAATTTGAGTTTTATTTATACCAGGGGTGGCCAAATCACGGCTCGCGAGCCGCATGCGGCTCTCGTCACAGTCGTATGCGGCTCGCGGTCTGATTTACACAAATCAAAATATTTTAATTTTTTTGGAACACATTTATAAAAAAAATGTTTTTATTGTATTTATTTAAGGCTATAGTATTATAGTGTATAGATTAAATCAAAATAAAAAAAAAAAAAAAAATGATTAATATGAATAATAAATTAAAAAAATAAACATTAAGCTAATTTTTTTTGCGTGATATTTTTTTCGTGTCTACTTTTTTAGTAAGCTTCTTAAGATCTGGTTGAATCTATGTAGGAGCAGTTCTTAGTAATTCTGTAAGATTATCATTAGTCAAATTTGAACGATATTTTGTTATAGAAGTACACATTAGATAATTTGGCTCTTGATATAATTTTATTAATACATGTGGCTCGCGTACATAGTCATGTTGGCCACCCATGATTTATACGATTTTACTATAATATTTTACAGTAAAAACACTATAAAAATTAAATTAAAGTTTAAAATATGAACTCTAGATTGCCGTACTGGGTTAACCTATCTAAAGAAACGTCAATCATCAGCCGATAACAAACGACATACTCGTAAGAAATAAAATTAACTCAGTACGCGAAAATTATATATCATTCGTCAGAATATCACGGCCATATTATAAATTTAAAAAAAAAATGTATACAAGTTTCTGTTACACGGGTAATTTTAATAACGGGTATATGAACTTTTAATACACGTGTACACGAACTTTAAAAACACGTGTATTAAGATACACGTGTAATAATACATATTATTATTTAATGTTCGGAATACGTGTACACGTGTATATCAATACACGTACCAAACCGAGAGCCCTAATTATTATATTAAATTTAAGTTCCAAAATGAAAAAAAATTCATAATAGGACGCATTGAGAAAAATATTTGAATATCATTATAATTATATTTCTAAATGAAATTGGAAAATACAAATGCTTTTAATAATTTCTGTAGATAATTGTATTTGAAACTCATCATAAACATTTACATATATATATCATATATTTAAATATATTTCATTATGTTATAGAACATAATTACTATAATTAGTATTTTGTAAACTTAATTCATTTTACTAATTTTAATCCAAAAATATTATTCAAAAACATATATCTGTATTCTGTGTAATCTTGTCACTGATGCCATCACTGATTGTCTCTTGCCCAACTTAATTAAGTCACAATAGGTAGGTCACAGTGTTCAGCATAATATTTATTATCTTATACATATACCTAATTATTGTATTCATTAATAACACAATATCATTGTTCAACATTTTGGGCTGTGAATATTGAATGCTTTATAATTGCTTAAAATTATCAATTCCATAATTAAATATTGAAAACTGTTATTTATGTGTTATATAGATGACAACAATTAATCATAACCATTATTATGGGGTGAGATACCCCAAAACCAAAAAAGGTAAGCATGCCAAAGTAATTAATAACTTTCAATTGGTTAATTTATTATTTCATTTTCTTATTTAGACAAAACCGAAGATAAACCTAAAAAACCTAGTATGTATATTGAATACCTAATGTTAATGTTATGTAATTAATTTAAAATACCTATCCAATTTATTTAAATTTTTTGAAGAATGCAGTACTTGTAAAAAAAAACATTATGGTCGATGCCGGTTGAAAAGAAAAAATTTAAAAATAAAAACACAAAAAAAAAGTTAGTATATATTGGATATTTAATTTTTAATGACTTAAGCAATAATGTATTTTGTTATTTTACCAGGATGCAATATTTGCCATAAAAGGCATTCGACGCCATGTAAATGGGCATCAAAAAAACCGGTAATTAATTTAATTCAATATAACATAATATTAATTTCAATATTTTTGGCATTATAATTTTAAAATTATTATTTAACTAACAACTTAATTCTTTAATACAAAAACAATCTTTAAAAATGACCAGTAACTTAATTTCTAATAATTCCCTAATCTTTCCCAAATGATTTCTATCAATGTATTTTAGAATTAATTTCATATATAATAAGCTTTATTATGTTTGGAAATTTTAATTCTAAACTTTCAATATTTACAATTTTTATATTCCAGAATACTGCACAAACAGATATACAGAAACGTAAAGTTTTTTTTTTTTTTACTTAACCATCACTATGCCTTATATAATATTTGAATATAATAATAATTATACTTAATTCTGTGACAATTTTTACCATGTCTTCATTTAATATATTTACCAGTGGCATATCCAGGGCAGAACCTAAAGGGAATACAGCCCCCCTCCACCAAAATGGCAGGAAAACTTAAATTACTATTTAGAAAACTAAATAGGTAATATATGATTCATAGGCAAAATACTTTGTTTTCATTCAAATTGTTAGTAGTTTTCAACAAAGGTGGTTGATTTAAAATTTTTTTTTTTTTTATTACTTACCTATTATAGTTAATTATCATTATCCCCATTTAAGTTAATATTTTCTTATCATGCAGAACTATCAGACTAAATTAATTCTTTCAATTGTAGTAATTTGCTAATTATATTTATAATATTTAATTAAGTTAATTTTATTTCAATCTTACCTTTAAAGTTATTGAGTAAAATTTTGTTTTTGTTTAATTGTAACTGAAGACAATTTAATTGAATTTACTAAACATGTCACTGTTAATATTATGAATATAAAACTAAACAATCACCTTGCCCATCTCCCTCAAAAAAAAAAAAAACCCCTGAAATATGGCACAAATCTGTATAAAAAACAAATAAATAATGTAACTAGAACCCTCAAACACAAATGCACTGGAAAACAAGTTTGATGTATAGGTATACACTGTTACTAAAATTATAGTAAATATAAAATACTATTAAATTCTGTTATAGGAAACAGAACAACCAGAAGCAATACAAGTGGATAGAAGCATGGAAGAACTTATTGAAATAAGTAATATTAGCATAATATAAGTATAAAATAAAAATAAAAATTAAATTATAATTATTTTTTGTTTTTTTCTACATCCTTCATCCAACTTGGTTTATTAAAAAACAAAACACTGTATCTATAGAATAAACAAAATGTTACAGTACCTGGTCTTATGATACGTTGACTACCTAGTTGCTTGTGAATGAGTTTTGCTGGTTGCAGTAGGCATGGATAATGTGTACATCTATAAATAAGTAGGTATATAATTTTTAAATCTTCCTCCTCAGGGTTGTAGGACCTCTTAATTAAATTGAACTATGATAAATAAGTAAATAGTATTAAAAAGTAATAGATAAATGTGTCACAAATTATGACCATTTTAAAGTACTCACCAAAATAGTACAACAATGTTAGTAATTGTAGTCATTGTATGGTCGCTAAATTTCTAGACATAGCAAAGTTGACCATAATCAAATCGGTTACAGTTATAATGTTTGAGGTATTGGTCCAAAAATATTTCATTCCGACAAATCGGTTTAAAAACAAATAATCTCTGTTCAGAATCTAAAATATTAATCACACATGATTACAACTTATATTTAATTCTTACAAATAAATCATTATTAAAGCAATTACATGACAAATGTAAACTCACCTTGACGAAACAAGAACCAAATCGTTGTATTGTCTTTTGAATGCAACAGTTACGTTGATAAATTAAACTAATCACTTGGTTATTTGATTGAACCATATTAACAAAACAATTGTTAACGTTGAAATTGTTTAAACAAAAACAGAAGTTCTAACTCATCACTCAATAACAATTTGAAAATAATTATAATTATGTACCTACTACAGTGCCATTATTATTATTGTCATTAGGGGGTGGACACTTTTGGACGGACAGCCGAATCAGTCACTGTGGGTATTAGAGATGTTAAGTTCGTGAACGAATAGTTCATTTGAACTATTCACTTTGATGAACTATTCTGAACTGTTTCAGTACCTGTAACTTAACAGTTCATAGTTCGAAAAAAATTGGTAGCATTGTATAATTGTATAGTTCGCGAACTTCTTTAAAAATTCTCTGTAGTTCGTTGTTCGAAATTCTGTAAATGGTAAACAGCTGTATACAATTAGATAACAAATAAATATATTGTTAAAATGTTACACGGTTCTTTACAGTTAAACAATAAAATAAACTCATACCATATAACGATATTAGATCAGATTTCTGATTTACCTTATGACTAAAGTAACTGGTAAGTATATCCACCATGGATTAGGTAACACAGAATAGATTGAATGTATAGGTTTTCTATTTTTTGGTTATGGAGTAACACCTTTAATTTGGTCTTCTTCTAATAAAAGTGTTAGAAGAATGTTATTATTAATAAAAATATAACATTGTAAAATGACTAAATAACATAGTAAAATTAAATAAAAAATACGTGCGTACTCGGACAAGTTTGAAAATAAACTAATAACGCTGATTGAAGAGCAGTTCGGTCGCTGCGATATGTCGCGTCTTGGATACTACTCTATACTAGAGATGAATCGTTCATGAACGAACTAGTTCACTGAACGATTATAGTAACTGAACGAACGACCAAACGAATTGAACTAGTTCATCAAATGTGGTGTGTCGTTCATGAACTATTAGTTCACTCGTTCACTGAACGATTGAACTGAATTGTGAACTCGGCAAACAGTTCACTTTGAACCACAAATTAAGATATATCTTAATTCATGCTTTGAACAATAATGTAATTACGAAATAAATATTCATTGAATAATGGTGAACTGTATACTGAAGGTAGTTTAGTACATGTCTAAATACAGAGTGGTGCAGAGGAAACGCATGTTTTTCGAACCGCTAGTACGCGGCGACGGGAGGGAGTATTGACCTTGAACGAATGTTAGCAGATAGCCCATGCAATGCCGTTTCAGTCGCCATGGAGCGTCCAGAACTTGAAAGGCGTCAAGTGAACATGAGAGACATTTGGTTTCAGCAGGATGGTGCCACAGCTCACACGGCGAGAGCATCCATGGCAGTGGTTCGACAAATGTTTCCAGGACATGTGATTTCGAGATTTGGCGATGTTCATTGGCCCCCTCGCTCACCCGACCTGTCGATATGTGACTTCTTTTTGTGGGGATATTTAAAATCAAAAGTGTACATCAACAAGCCTCGCACACTCGAAGACCTTAAGAATTCCATTCGTCAGGAAATTGAAGCCGTGCCAAATGAAATGTTGGAGAGAGCCGTTCGTAATTTTCAGAAGAGGATCCACATTTGTATCCAGCAAGAAGGACGTCATCTCAAAGACATTATTTTCCAAACCTAAATATGCTATGTAATTTCAAAATGGCATTAAAAATCCTATCATTTAATATTTTTTTTTATTTTTTTCAACCCATTGTGTCCCAGTAATTCAATATTGAAAAACATGCGTTTCCTCTGCACCACCCTGTATAAATAAATATAATTTACTTCGACTAGTTCAATTAAGTGAACGATGAACGAATGAACAGTTCACCTAAATGAACTGCACTTGCCATACATACTCTATACGAAATGGGTCGTGGACATAGACTGCGACAGGTCACGCCTTGGAAACCGTACCTTAGTACGTAATAGTGATAAAACGAATAGTTCATTGCCAAACATTATCAGTGATCAATAAAATTAGTGAACTTAAGAATAGTTCATTTGAACTATTCACTTGAATAAACTGTGAACTAATGAACTATACACAGAAATGAACTATACTTTCCATCTCTAGTGGGTATACAGAAGTGCCCATGATAAAATAAATTTATATATATATTATATATTTATTTTATCATGGAAGTGCCATTTTTGTAGAAAAGTTTTTTTGTTTGTACTTGTATTGACACCGATAAGTTTCTCGGTTTTAGGTTATCACGATAAGCGATAACAACACGTGGTTTAATGGTAGCTAGTCAGGTTGCTGTTATTGACTGTATAAATAGTACCGTATATTTTTTTTCATGAACTGGTACCACTGTTGACCCATAATGATTGACTCAAGATATTTTCGTGCAATGCTGCCTGTATACAATTTTATCAGTGACCATTCTGTAATATTGTTTCTGTTATATTATGTGACCACGGACATATAAAATAAGGACTGGCTACTGCTCGACCAGTGTGATTCGCTTATTGTCGCCATTTGAATAATAATCCGCTAGGGTCGCTACAGTGCGTTCGCCCTACTGCCTCCAATGTAAAAGCGTAATTAGCGTATATAAACAAGTAACGCTTCAAATTTACCAACTTCAAGTTGATCTGCATGATATAATTAATTATATCATGTTGTACAGTATATTATAGTTTAAAATATAATAAATTTTCACCGATTAAAAATAAAATAGGAGTTATTATTATAATTAATATTGATTGAAATTCGGGAATAGGATTATGCAAACATTTTAATGATTATTGTCATACTTTCATAAATCATAATATTGAATACATCAGTAGTCCGATGCAATTATTTCGTTAAGGTTAAGTAATAATGATTTATAATATTTATTACAAATATTCATTACAGGTAAGTTCGTCAGAAAATATAGTATAACATATGGCAATTATAATATATTGTACTTAATGCATACTTGTGAAAACTAAATTGAATCAAAAATTAAAAAACAATTCTTTCTTAAATATTAAAATAGCCGTCTATTTTTTTTTAGTAATTAAAATATTTATTGCAAAATCAAAATATGTTGTACCTAATGATTATTAATAATTAATTAATAATGTAATTTAAAAATTATAAAAATACATAGGCACAACATTTTTTTATAAGCGTTTATAAGTGCAAATATTGACAAAATTCGTCAAAATCATGTATATTTGCTATGTATTTTGTAGGTAAAAATTTATAAAATTTTTTTTATTAGAAGCTAACAATTGAAATTTTAATACAATGTAATTAATTAATAACAATGAATTACCCTCATATTTTTTACAATTTTATCGTTATTTTAAAAAAAAAAATTAAAAAAATTGAAAATTTCAATTGTCTATATATAGCTCAATAAAAGCCAAAATACTTTGAAAATTTAATGGTGTATAGAGAACGCTAATCTAAACAATTGGATATTAAAAATTTCAAGTATTTACATCGATTAGTTTTTGAGTTATAGCAAAATAAAAAATTTGATTATGTCGAAAACTGGTTTTGCGTAAAAACTCCCGTTTTTCCCAAATTTTTTTAGAGTCTTTCCCGTCGCATTTAAAAAATATTGAAATTTTTTTACTTTTGACCCCCCAAAGTACCAAATAGATTCACTTTCCTTTCAGAAAAGTTGCTACATAAGGCAATCGAAGCATTTTAACTGCCCCAAATCGTGTCGACAGACACAAAAAAAAAAAAAAAAAAACACACATCATTGTAAAATCAATTCATTCTTCACTCCGTTCAGAATCTAAAAAACATGTTTTAGAAAAATAAAACAGAAGTAGATATGTTGGATGCTACTCTAAAGCAGTAAAAAAAAGGCAGAAAATATGCACAATATAATACAAAAAAAATTAATACTAAAGATTTTTTATGAGATAAACATTTTTGTCTTGATTGTTTTTTTGAGGAACATAAAATTGTAAAGAAATAGAGTTTTTATTGATTTGTTATGTTTAATAATTTATAAAATAAAGTTATTATTATTATTTTTATTCAACTGAGAAAATTGAAAAAAGATGTTTCAAGTTTTTATTGATTTGTTTTGTATATGATTACCTATTTTATAAAATAGTTGAGGGTCAAATATGGGTCTCAAAATATTAGAAAAATAATCTTTTTTTGATGGGTGACTTCATTTGACCATGAGACCTATTTTATGGTCTCACTCCTATTCAGTTAAAAAATATTATTAATCTCTTATGTCAGCCATAATAATAGTATGTGTAAAATTCAAATTATTTAGACAATTTTTTTTCAAATTTATTTTTGAGTAAACCATACTAAAAATTAGGTGGCGGTTTGGTTGAAGATAAGTCAGACTCAAATTTGTGTCTCATGACACTCAACGTGGTAATACGTATTATAAAATAAATGTATTATTATTCACAACAATTTATATTATTTATTAAAAAACATTTGTGATTATAGATTGTTTTTTTATTATTTTTAACTATTTTGGAAATATACTGTTCGTATTCGCTTTGTAATTACGAGTAAAATGAATAATTTAATGACGAGCAGCTTTTTCGACAGTTTTAGAGCCTCTAGAATGTCATTTTTTATGGTGGTTCAACTACGATGTCAATAAATAATCACCGACACAGAAGTTAATTTTCTACGTTTTTTCCTATGAAATTTTAGTCCTATAGCCGAAGTGGTGAGTCTTGTAACCGATTTTTTTTTCTCTTTGTATTTGGATACGTCCAGACCGTTGCAGGCGGTTTTGAGTCTTATAAGCAACTGAACCTTTATTTGCAATCTTACATGCTGCGTCTACTGTGTATTACAACATGCCAGCTACACGTAAAGCATTTTTCACGTTTTTTTTATTAGTTTTTCATTTATTTTTTATTTTTTATTAATACACTTATATGTATAGACAACTATTGTACAGTGAACGGAGATACCGCGGCCGGTTACGTATAACTATGTTGTTTGCGGTCGTCATTAATTACTGTTTACGGCGCAATAAACGGCAACGGCTTATACGCCACATTTATGTTTGGCGCACACGCGTGCGCACGTAGGTACACAACGTTTCTGTTACGGCAAAACCAAAAGGGCCGTCGACGGCGGCAATCCCTTTCCGACCTTATAACCGGCGCCGTAACGCACCTGAGCTTGTTGCATAAATAGCCCGTTTTCTCCTGCGCTCTAAACTTATTTCGGAAATTATTACACTAAATGTTGGTGTAGGTACCCATATAACGATAATAATTTTAACTATAACACATATATATGTGTGTGTGTGCGTGCGTGTGTGTGTGTATATATATATGTAAACGTATACGAACTCGCTACCGTTGGGTTAATAATACGGACACCGTATTTTAAATTAATTATTATTAGCATAACGCCACCGCCGCCGAGGTACTTTGTTTTGGTCGTTAATCGTAATCATTATTATTAAAATAATCATTATCATCGTTGTCATACCGTGGCCGGGCGGTGCTTTGCCGCATTATGTATTTCATTGTAACACGGTCATGATATGTATATAGTAGATTGAGCACGACAACGTAACCGTGTTAAATAACCGATACATCGATGAAATAATAACTACCGAACGTCGCACCATGGACGGAACCGCAGTTAAAAAACTGCGATATGGGCTATTCCAAAGGGCCCCACTAATTAGGACTGATACTGTATTATAAATGTATACCTTGTAACTTATAATATAATACAATATAATATGTGTTTATAAGTTTATTCTTAATTATCATATTATCATATGCACTATACAATTTAACCAGTGGTGATCATGGGGGGGGGTTTGCAATTGGGGAATTTTCCCCATTTAGTGTAGGGTGGCCATTCGTCCTGGATTTCCCTGGACGTTATCGGTTTAGGAACTCATGTCCCGGTGTCCTGAAAAAGTTTTTCGGGACAAGGTGTGTTATCGGGTTTAACTAACAATTTTTTTTTAAAATTATTTATTGATAATAACTCCTACTCGTCTGTAAAATGCGACCAAACATCGCCCTAACCTAACCCTATTGCGATTTAAAATTTTTAAAATATTATAAGTTATAATTTATAGGTAACTGTTATTCTATAACATATTATTTTCAACGATTGCTTATTGATTAGTACAATGAACATCAAAATTAACGCGGAAAAAATATACAACGTTGGCCGTTATCGTTTTTATCATAAAATGCAAATTTTTTTGTTTTCGCGTCCTCCCAGGAATCGCCGTCGGTTCGTGTTTGTTGGCCGATCGATCGCTCGGCGATCGGGACAGAATCCCGCGACACTATTGTCGTTCACGGTCTGCGGTGGTCGTTTCCTCGTCAACGCAAAGGCCACCTATGAGACCGAAAACGAATAACGGGCGAACAGCACAGGCATCATTGCACGCTTCGACGACCTGCCAAATGACGTGACCGTTCTGAGATTTACGTCAACGCCGCGCCGTAGCGCAGAAATGTTGTGGTTGTCGTTTTTGTAATCTTACCGGATGAAACGATATTTAAAAATTTCGTAACAACCCGTGCGGGAGTGAATAACACGTAATCTTCGTGCACAAAATTTGCACGCAAACGGGTGCAGCGTTGGTGGCGAAAAGTGAAAAAAAAAAATAATAATCCATGTATGTTACTTAACTTCAAAATATTTGTCATTCACAACGCATACGCGTCGTTGGTACTTTGTAAACTATTATGCGATTGTTACACGATGCAAAACGAATCGCGAGTCCCTGGGTATTTTGACTAGAAGTTATCGTTGACCGTAATGTTACACTATTATTAATCCATACGAGTTGTACGCAAACGAAATGGATGAAAAATGAAAGTTCTGCGAACATCGCCACCCGACCGTAATCGTTCGTCATCTCGACTTCGTATAGTTTCCACTGCAATTGTATACCGATTAATATTAATATTTTTTTGTTCATACTACCATTCACGAATCGGAGGCAAAAAAGACGTTTCTATTCTCTTATTATTTTTAGGTGATATTAAAATAAATATTATAACAATAATTATATATACATAATTATGATAATTATTATCATATAGTTTTTATCGTATGGAACGAAAAATAATAATAATAATCAAATAACACGTAGGTTAGGCGCATTAAATTCATCATCGAAAGATTTTTCTAAAACTCGCGAAAAATTCACTTGACCGATTGAACACTAAGCATAATAATAGTTATAAAAAGAGAGGTCCGCGTATTGGTCATAACCAATATTACATTAGTACGTCAATCGTTTCGTTGAAAAAATGTTTTTTTTTTTTTTTTTGTGCCGCCCCGAAATCGAAAGAAAAACCACATGTCGACCACGATGTCACGTGCAGCATTCGATTGCGTGGTATAAATTAACTTTTTTCCGTTTTCGAAATATATACGATAGTAATAATAATAATAAGAACCACTGACGCAAAATTCTCGCTTCGGTTGAAATCGTATTACCGCGGTCGCGCGTGCACCTCACAGTATGATGTGAGCACATAATATTTCGTCGACGAAAAGCTTTTTCCCGCCGTAGACGTACATGCCAATAAACTCGCCTGGAGTACGTGTGTGCACGTCGTGCGAGTGGGTGCGCTCACGTAATGTGTTCACGGTTTATCGGACCGAAGTCTAGTCGTTATATTGTTTCCGCGTTCAATGTGCCGAACGGAAGTGTACACCGGTGACCGGGTTCGAGTACGGAGGTACGCGGTCGTATGTCGCGGTTTTATTTTATTTTAACATTTACGAACAAAGCTGGAAAACTACCACGATATGGTGGCGGGGTGTGCAATACGATTCGTGCAACCGAAAATACGACTAGATTAGAAAAATTGAAATGTCGATCGCATTGCGTTGCTTCTTCTTCGTAGTTTTGTTATTCCAATCATGTTGTATCGCCTATCAACTCGATCCACGTGAATATTACTGACGTGACTCGTCCGTTCGTAACAACAAATGAAATACAGTTACGATTCCATGGTAAAACGATTTATCACGAGAATTGTACTAACCAATCCTCGATTTGAGAGCAATAACCGCGCAAGCCAGCGATTCCTTACGTGCTGAAGTGAAAATTAGAGAAATTATAATTCGTGTGCCGTGCAACAGCTGTGATGCGCTTAATCATCGGTTCCCAAGCTCGTACGACAACGTCATCCTTGGGAAAGTGGTTCACACCCGAGAAACCGCAATGCACAGGGCCTGAAATTTGTCCGATTTCATGAATACCATCACGCACTTCGATACACCCGAAACGGAACACGTGGAAAGGTCTTCATCACACTTTCTCATCGTCGCACAGCGACAACACGTTTACTCGTATTTGAAATAAAGTTAACCGGGTTTTTTCTTCCCCCCGTAGCAAATATGGCTCCTATGTCTAATTTATTATCATATGACAATATATATATATATATATATATAATTATAAATGATGGCCAACTCAGTGATCGTTTTCTATTGGCTGGCTGTTATATCATTGATCATGGACGCCATTAATCGTCCAAATATTTTTATACTTTATTATAAAAACTGCCTTTATACCTTACTTTATAGTGGTTTATAAATTATTTCGTTTTATACATTAAGAGTTTATCTGTCGAAAATTTGAAATTCTTCAATATTAATTGGAGAGTACCTACCACTGTTATAATGTATAATTGTATTAGTGTACAATTTTGTAACTGTTGAGCTATAATAGTCTTAACTAGTAGCTAATAAAAAAAAAAAAAAAACTGTATTAGTATTATGATATTACATTATTATATGCATTAATCGTGAAGCATTAAATCAAGATTGGTGGAGATGGTTTAAATGATTAGTTAAAATTTTGTTTTATATTTGATTTATAAATATTGTTAAATATTAGTTATCGTTATGGGGAAAGGAATAGCATATTCCGCTGTTGAAAAAAAATTAATTATGGAATTAGTTCAGCAAAATAGTGTAATTGAAAATAAAAAAACTGATTCAACTAGCTTTCATTGCAAAAATGAAGCCTGGGAAAAAATTACCTCAGAATTCAACGCAATGGGTGATCATCCAAAAGTAAGTTTAAATTTAAATTTATATTATATCTATAAATTTACAATATTATATTACAATTAAAATTACAATGTTTTTAAAATTAATCAGGTATGATAAGAATTTTTTATTATTTAAGTCATCTTAAAAGTTAAATTATAGAAGATACATGCTAATTGTTCATACTCTTATACAATTAATTAAATTTCATATACATGAATGTAATGTTTAACATGTTATTATACTCGTAATTTATAGAGAACATTAATTCAAGTAAAAAAATGTTGGAATAATATCAATACCAAACGTAAGTTGGAAATTACTTCACATAAACAAGCTCTTTTAAGAACAGGTGGTCCAGAAGTACCAAAATTATTAGACAATCCAGCAATTGACCAATTTGCAAACATAGCTCTCGAGATATCTGGTGTCATTGATAGTGATACTATCGCCGCAGGAAGTATTGAATGTAAAGTTGGACCTGATGGACAATTGGAATTTAATTTGGATTGTCTTCAGTTATGTGATGATAATGTTAAGTGATGATAATTTTTCTGGTAAGTGTTAGATGTTTATGAATTATCTAAAACTCATTAACAAGTTAAGCATCAATCAATTTAAAACCTATTTAATACCTATAATATAATTTGATTAACATTTACATTAAATTGTATACATTATTATTATACCACTTAACCAGTTTTAATACTTATTGTGACAAAAAAGTGTCATTACTAAATTTATTGTTACACATTTGTAGTTTACTACTATTCAATATTTGTGCTAAAATCATAAAACTAATACTAAAGTATACTAAAATACACAAAAATAGGCCCTAGCTTATACAATGTTTTTAAAATTATTTTGATATCTTAAAATGAAAATAATCATTCTGTTATGTTACATGTTACAATTTGTTGGTTGATAGGCCCTACCATTTAACTTGTTAATATAAACATATTGTAATACATTGATGTTATTATTTTAATTAGATTCAAATGAAAATGATGGTAATGTTAATTTAAATAATACTCCAAATGAATTAACCAACACCCAGATTGGTAAAGAAGCTAATTTGTTTAGTAGTATAAATACAACCAAGAAGATAAAGCAACATCATAAAAGTAATAAGTTTAACTTTACTTCTGAGATATCATCTAGAATAGAACGACTTGAAAATCAAAAAATTAATGACAACGAAATACATGAATTACTTAAACAAGAGATACTTTTGAAAATTGAAAATGAAAGGGAACTTTTGAAAAGAAGAAAAATTAATTAAATTAAAATTATCTTTTTGATTAACTGTATTTAAATTATGTACTTATAAAAGAATTTGAATACTCAAATACTTTACACACTAGCTATAAATTATAATAAGGTTAAATGAGCTAAAAAATTAGTGTATAGTGTTTCAAGCTGAAGTGTTAAAATTTTAAAAAAAAAGGTGGGAAATATTTGAACGATTAATGGCTGCTATCACACTAGTTGGCCACTCTCTTTAATACCAAGACTCTCTACTTGAACACATTGGATTTGCATTGCCGTGAAATAATGCATCTATGTTTCAAAATATGTGCTTACACTGTTTCCTGAATGTCAGCAAATACAGGGCATTAAGTGTTGCAGCAAACACGTATGCAACTCGCATTGCGATGTTACACGTTCCAATAACACATCGATGAAACATTGATACAACAATTCATTGCACAGTGGGCAATGACGCTATTAAGTCTTTAAATTTTTTTATTGACTTATTCGATATGGTCTCAAAATTTAAAGACAGAATAAAACGAATCTTTGAAGAAAAAAAAAGTAACAGTAATTGATCATTTTGATTGGTTAATTTCTGTTGCATTTAAACACGCTCAAGAGTTAACAAACGATCAAAAAAGCAACATACATGTTGAGATGGCACGTGATGCAAGGATTTTAAGTCTATTCGAAATAATGACCAATTGGAAATATCAAATGACAATGGAAATGAAGACTTCTGATACAACCGAAATGAAAGAAATTGTGGATAACATGGAAGTATTATTAATGTCATGTAACTTATACACAATAAGCTTGGACAAAGAAATACGAGAAAATATGGTAGAAATCCAACGAAAAATGTATGGTCCTCCTGACTTGGTTGCCGACGAAGAAAGACAGATGATACATGCACCTATGTCCACCAGTTTTGCAAAAATGGAAATTATGATCAACGTCATTGGTGTAAACGCCCAAAGGACCACATTTACTCACATTTACTGTATAACTAAAAGTGGGGGAGGGCCGATGGAACAAGCAACTTGTTCGATATGAAAGCTGTTATTGGAGGGGATGTATCTTGTAATGCAATTTGCTTCAAGATTAATCATCTTCATGCATGTAGGTATCATATGATACCGCAATTAATTTAAGCCGCTGTTAAATATTTTTGATCCATTTATGCATAAAGATATCATATGATACACTTGACAACAACCGTATCATAATATTCGTTCCTATGTTTATACTATATAAGAATTTGTAGTCACATATGTAATAACCTCCTGTATTTATAATACGCAAAATGTACCGCCCAAACTGTTGTTATATCTCATCGTTAAAATATTTTAGCTACATCAAAAAATATTTTTTAGGTTTTTTTTTTTGTATAAGGTACACGTAAAAGTACATGTAAGAGTCAATTTTGATCTTTTTCATCTATTATTGTTAGGTAATATACTCGGTATCGTTTGATACAACTGTGCATAAAAGGTACCTACTACTATACTACTATACTTTGTTTTCATAATTGTTGGGTAACATTTAGTATTATTTTTATGTTTATTTTGTGCAATTTAGTTATTATTTACTATTTTTATTATTATATCATCTTCATAAGAAATATTACAAGGTATTATTTTAATTTTATACAGAGTATGAAAGAAGTTTTTCATTTATTTTTATTTTGTTAGTAACATATATTTTATTTTATGCATATATTAATTGTTTTACTATTATTCTTATTCTATTTATAATCACTAGTTGTGAAAGATATTATTTTTTTTTTTTTTATACAGGGTATGTTCACAAGCGGTGAAAATATTGTTTTTTTTTTTCATACAAATTGTTATTGTTTTATGTTTGGATTACATTAAATATACAAAAATCTTTATAGTTATTAAAGTTGTAGATATCCTAGATATTCCAGGGGGCATGTCCCCCCTCCTACCCAATATATTTATCTTAAGTATATAGTTAAAGTTTAATAATTTAAATTTGTCAAAATTTAAAATGTATTGATAATAATATAAATGCATTTAAAAAAAAATTTGTTCCAAATATGCACAGAGGTATCATATGATAACGGGGTTGTAATCTTTCTTCACGAAATAAGGGTTGGTCCTAGATTTTTTTTACTATTTTTCTCATTATTTATAACCCAAATTCTATATAGGAGGTTTTTTTTTTGAAAATCTAAAAAGTCGTGCATGAAGAGAATATGTATGTATATTTTTATTAAATGTTCATAAACTAATTAATCTTCTTCCTCGGTGGCCATCACTTGGGTATATTAGCAATATTATATTACAGTGGTATTTTAACTCATTTCCAGATTTGGGATTTCCATTTTCATAACAAAATCAAAATTATATATTAATCATATATTTATTAATTTTTCTAATAGTTAATTAGTAATATATAATTAACATAATACCTGCTTATAATAAAAATTTATTATTAAAATAATAGAATAATGTTTTGAACATGTGACAAACAACTAACAGGTATGGCGGTAACTAATCCAGATGGAACTTCAATTCATGCGGAACAAATGTCATCCAAGAATAATGATAATTGTATGCATTTAAAAAAAGTAGTTGCTACCGTAGTTAAGAAATATACATCTAAAAAAAGAAATCAAAACTATTGATTCTAATTATATCACCAAATATTTAAACATATTACAACTACTATGCGTTTGTACGTGAACCACGTGGATAATGTGATTGTGTTTTAAATTTTTGAATTTTGTTTTAAGTACATTTTTTAAATAATTTGAAACATAAACTATTTGATGCGCTAACAATATTTCTTATACTAATTCATTGTCGAACCCATATTTTTTTTTTAAAGCTTCTTGCTTCTTTTTTAAGATTTCTTTACGAAGTATATCGTAAACAATAGTTACTTCTTTTTTTGTTGGATCCATTTAACAGTCTCGTAAAAATTGAAAATATTTAAAAATTAAAAAAACAGCACTTCTACTCGCGATCAGATCACTTTTGAAACTAAACGATATTTAAATACATACAGTACTACACATATACAAGCATACATGTGAACATGCACTTGCGTATTACTATGCGTAATCTTGCATGATATATATTGCAAGCAAGTCTACAATGCAAGAAATTGCAATAGTGTGAACTCGGCATAAAGGTTATACGGCTGCTGCCGACGCCGACGATATTATGTTTATCTTCTATAAAACCCGGTTTTTATACAGCCGCGGTGTAACTATACAAACACGCATAGACACACACACACACACACACACATATATATATATATTATGTATGATGTACCCAGTGGCGCCGAAGTTTGTAAAATGTGGTTGGGCAATTTAAAAACTTCGCGGTCTCAATATTTTAAATATTTTCATAACACTATTCATTTATAACACAATTATGATGTGAGTATAATGAGTATAATGTGGCCTACTAGCCACATTTTAAGGTACCAGCCATATTTTTCAAAAAAGGACATTTTAACATGGACTTCAGCGCCACTGGATGTACCTATATGAAATAATAAATTCTGATAATATTCAATATTATATTATTTCACATATTTTGTCATTTCAGTAGGGGTGCGATCGCACATAGGCACGAGCCGCCACTGCTTGTTTATGAATTCAAATATCTTTACATTTTTCAAATCTAACCACTAGAATCATCTCAATTTTTGTCTGTCTCTAAGGTTGTTTTGATGAAAAATGAATCGGGTTTTCAAGAGTCTCATACCGAATAGTCGCGTTCAGAATCGATACAGAAGAAATTCTCAAAGATCTTCACGTGTCTGGTGGAACGGTTGGGATCGATCAACGGAACCCTACGGTTCCGGAAAACACGTTTAAGGAATCACTGCACTAAGTGGCCGAACGTATGTTGCAAGCTCCAACGCGGTACGCACACCGATGACTGCGAAACAAGGTAACTCGTTCGCTGTGCGACTTTAAGCGATAAACCGAAATCACGGTTTTGTTCGTGGAGCCGAACAAGAAACACGTGATCAATGGCAATAAGCGCCAAAACATAGGTTCATCTGTATCGTGAATTCCGTAGCGTATTTATTTGTTTTCCTTCTCGATCACTTGTGATCACGCTGGAACACGATCCGTCATGGATCGCACGTAACCTAACGGCACAACGCGTCCAGCATACCATTGTGTATGCGTTTTTTTTAACTACTCGTGGTGTACCGCGTGAACGTACTGCAATAGTGCACGGAGACGACGACGAAAAACTTACAACAGCGCACAGACACGGCCCGAACGGAAATGCCGACCGTGCGACTGAATATTGAAGATGAATATTGCCAACACCAGGAAAGCGATTAGTTATAACGTTCGGGAAGTGTCGCCGGGAAAACGTCTGCACCACGAGCGCGTAGTAATAACGATTACGACACGAGTTAACGAGCTACGGTCGTCAGCGGGGCGCTATCCCGTGCGAGAACAATTAGTGTTTTGATAACGTGGGTTTTTTCCTCGTTTTTATTATTATCATTATATCGGCCCATTATATCTTCTTTATCGCCACTTACCATGCCCGGGCGAAAATCTCGCGTTCACGTTTCACTATACACTTTACGACGCGGGTGGTGTCGCGCAGCAGCCTGATTATAATAATATAACGAGGTGCGTCGGTCGCTGCTGCACTGCTGGTAAAGTTAAAACAAATTAATATTTATGTACTGCTTGAATTTTTTTGTTATAAAAAAAAAAAAAACACAAAAAATACCGTTCATCATTTAAATATTTTACAAAATTAAAGAGAGAGAGAGAGAGAGAGAGAGACATAGATAACTTTAAAGCCGAACATTTTAGTAGGGTAGCTGAAAAACTAGTACGAAACAAACTTTTATTTTTGCAAACGTTATTATGAACATTAATATTAAACATCGACTATACGCAGACCATGGGGCGAGCGCGAGAACTAAGACCGGAAAACGAAGCAGGTGCAATTTTCTAAAGTGAACCGTAAATCAGGATATTCTAAGACGCCTTTTGTAGATAGAAAAAAGTAAAAAAAGTAGCGAGGCACAGAAAGAGAGTGGAAGGAAGAGAAAGAAGGAAGAAAAAGAGGTGCAAATAAAATGCGATACTGAAAAAGTTAACGAATGAATAAATGATGATACGGACGTGCGTGTAATACCGTACACACGTAGCATAATATGTGTACAACTTACATTGTGTATAAATTATTCCGTCCGGCGGCGCCGAGGTCCGTCCCGATGCTGACCGGTGGTGTGGCTGTCGTAAATCCAAAAGCTAAAACGTTAATAGTGATGTGCTCTGTTCCATGTTATCAACTTCAGTGACCCTACCGAGTACTGCCGGCAAACCGCATAAACTTGATCTCACGCACCCGGGCGTACAATGAATGCGCATAGTATACAGCAACGAATCGTATTCGGACTTTTGTTTTTTTTTTCTTTAAAAAAAAAGTTATTAATTCAAAACTAGTTTAAGGAAATTAATTATTTTTTTAACCGATGCATTTGAAAGATGCAATTTGTTATTCCGTGGTTGCCGCAATACGAGATTATTATAGATAATAAATACTCATTATTATTTTTTACTATTGATTATCAGTTAAAGGAAGTTAAATATTTTTAATGTAATTTAATGGGTATTTTTTATTAAAATGGTTTCAATGAAAAATTGTGATTATTTGTCTTTATTCAATTGTCATGTAGTTTGTCCTTGATTATCCAAATAAAATGACTATCCCCAAATGGGGTCTAGGACATTTTGCCGCGACCGCTTCGCCGCCGGACTATTCACCGCGACCGCTACGCCGCCGGACTACTCGCTGTCGGGCTATTCGATGCAAAGAGAACCTACCCTCGAAATAATATCACCAATAATGTACTTAAATTATTAAATATTAATAAACATTTTTTTTATGTACTATCTACGTTTACGGCTTGATATAATGTGACAAGAATTATAAAATTATTAAATGTTTTTCATTTTTATTAAACACACCTATGAAGTTTTCAACATAAAAAAAAAAAAATTTGAAAAACCTATAATTTTCTAGATAATAAAAATGAATTTCCTTAATGGGATTCTTAATTATCAATGTTAAATCATTGAATATAACATAGTTAATTAGGTATTAATTAAATTTATAAATACATGTAAGACTCCTTGTAATACCATTACCTATGATTTATTTGGTGTCGAGGTGACCCATTGACCGTCGTATTATATACATGATTATGAGATACTTATATAACTACATATCAATGTATAATGATTTTTAACTGTTTCAACAATGAAATAAATAAACAACTAAAAACACACAGAAGTTAAAGTAAAAGTTAATGTCGAAAGTTAAAATAATCGCATCGAACTACTGTAATACAACCGGCACTACTAGTGGCGTATTTATATGTAGCCACTATAGGCACGTGCCTACAGTGGCAAATTTTGAGGGACGGAAAATTGTTGAAGGTTATACGTTTTATGGTATTATATTATTATATTTATATTAGTATTTAGATTTTCTGGTAGTGTAAAATATATTACATATTATTTCTATATGAAAAAATAATACTACACAATAGCTTACCCACTAACAATTTACGAGATATCTTGTTAACTACCTATTTTATATAATCATATACAATAAATCTATTTCAAAATTTTTTAGCGACGTCCATAAATATGAGATTCAGGAATTTTTGTGAAAGAAATCATTATCGATGATTTTAATAAATTAAATATCTATCAATAAACAATGATTCTGAATTCAGTCTCTGTCATATTTTTCCATGTTCCCTGTTCACGTTGCTGTGTACATAAATAATTTGTGAGTCAATCGTTTTCCTTTTATTTTATATACTAAATTATTGTTATTTATTGATTATTTTTACTATCTTAGGTATAGGTTTGTACGAGTATATTATAATGGTGAAATTTATTTCGTATACATTTTTAGTCTGATTACCTTTTTTTCCTATGATGTACTAAAAAGACTTATAAATTAAATCTAAAAAAAAAAATGTATTATGTATTTACTTATTATCATATTATTTTTAGGAGATATGATGGGGACTAGAAAATTTTGACCACAAGAAAAATAATAGCCATTTAAGAAAAATGTTGGCGAAAATAAGGCCTCCCCAGTTGTAAAATCCTAACTACGTGCCTGATATATCATATAATCGATTTCATCTTTATTATTTTTTTAAGTCTATGATTAGATATATAGATGAGTACCTCATCAATGAGGTTAGAATCATAGTATCTTTAGCGAAAAATTAAAATAATTACATTTTTATACATAAAGATTGCAGAATCAATCAAAATACATAGGTCATTATTATACAGGATTTATATGCATTGGTAGATATATTATTTTCTATCGTTTCAAATACTTGGTCGGTAGTGCATACTAAGTTATATATTAATTACTTTAATATTTAAATTGTACATAAAATATTAAACATCACTATAATGTACTTTTTAATGATTCATCGTAATATAAATACACTCGAAAATAACTATTTTTCGGGCATAAGATTTATTCTATTAAATTATGTCTTGTCGGCGTTATCAAAGGAGCCAATGTAAGTCTTTAATAATTATAAATAGATCACTGCGATATAATAATATTTGCTATTATTGGTTTTAATAATTTCGAATTCTGGTCATTCTTGTTTAGGCTGTGTATTCATACAGATATTCTGTTTTTACGTCTTAAACGGTAATATTTTATTCAAATTTACATTTTTGTTGAATTGGAAAATGGACATCGTGACTAATAGATCGAAAGACATCATTTGTCATTAAGGTCTCCAATATATATTTGATAAACTGAAATTACTAAATATTATAGATGTCGTAGGAGGGACATAAACTGTAAAGGGCGAATCCACGTAAACAACGAATAAATTGTATTAAAAGGAAACCATGGTGGTCATGACGAGTCTCCTGTGGATGTAGAGGTAATATAAATTATAATCAATACTCATTGATAGATTTATTTAATTCTATATATTGTATTTTTGATGAATCAACAGTAATCATACATTAACTCATAGTTATATTTTAACATTTATTTTTATTTTTTTTAAAAATATTGCAATAAAAAAAAAAAAAAATGTAAATTGTTGTTTTGAAATTAATTTAAATTATTAAAAAATTTACATTTTCAATAATATTAATGATTTTAGAGATTACAATTTTTTACTGAAAATAAGACGTTATAACAAAATATTTACAGTAAAAATATTTCCGTCTAAGTGTCTTCAACACAATATCGAAAAAATTATTTATTTTTTTTGTCACCCAACCAGTGTTGAAATTAAATTAATTATTAATATTAAAAAAATAAATATATTTTACATCCAATTCAATTTTATAATTTAAGATTGTAGAACGATTTCTCTTAAGCAATGAAATACTTTAAATTTTGCTTTTCAATTTCATTGCATTTTTTCACAAGTTTAATTTAATTTCATCATGATTCTTATATAATATACATTATTTAGCTATTAGGACTTGGCTCTCTAGAAATTGATTTTTCCAATTTCATCTGAAAATGTAATCAGTTTTAATTTAATTTGTATAATACCTTTTTCCTTGCTCCTGTTTTAAAAATATGATTCAATTCCAAATGGTCAGATAATTTATTCACTTGGCCATGGTGCTACCCCTTATCTAAGTTGTTTGTGTGATTTGTTTTTAGACATATGTTTATTCCACATCTAAAAAAACAACTTTAATTAATCTAATAAATGTTTTAAATTAGATGGTTTCAACAAATAGCAATTTGAAAAGAATTGCTATAAACACAATGGAAACACCGGCTGTAACAATTAACCAGTGTATAGATAAAATAAATATAATAAACAATAACATACTAGTTACAATTTACAAAATATTACTTTATTTTTTAAAACGTAATATAAAAAATAAAATAAAATTGAATTTAGTATAAGGTTATTGGAGCGTAAATTATAAATCTATAATATTATTATGTAAAATATAATAGCTATTTCAGTATTTATAAATTTATTTGAATGTAAAATTAAATTTATTATTATTATTCTTTTAATGTATTAGAATAGATGTTCATTAGTAGTTATTAACATTAATCTATAACTAATTTTTTAAGGAAAAATATTTACCAAATTCAATATTTAGCTTAAGAATATAAGTTAAAATAATATGATATGTAATAAATTATTACAAATATTTATTACTAATAATATAATAAGTATAAATAAATTTACATTGATATGTATTCTGGCTTATATTTTTATTATTTATTAAGGAGGGATATCTGTTGCTGGCAAAGGAGCTTTACCATCAATCAGTACATTAAAAAAAACTGTGCGACGGGCAAGACGTCAAAATGGATCACAGATTCATGTTGCCCCATTGACATTATTTGATTTAATTATACCAGATAGTTTTAAACAGTACGAAGTCGAACCCGGAGTCTTTGAACAATTTTTACTATGTAATACTGGCCCTAAAAACGATAGAATTCTATTATTTGGCCGCCAATGAGGTAACTTATTTTCGCCAACATTTTTCTTAAATGGCTAGTATTTTTCTTATGGTCAACATTTTCTAGCCCCCTTCATATCCCCTAAAAATAATATGATAATAAGTAAATACATAATACATTTTTTTTTTTTTTAGATTTAATTCATAAGTTTTTTTAGTACATCATAGGAACAAAAGGTAATCAGACTAAAAATGTATACGAAATAAATTTCACCATTATAATATACTCGTACAAACCTTATTTATATATACATATCAAATTTATCTTAGAATTATTACAAACTTAAGAATATGCTATACTAAAATAATTTTCCAAATATTATCCAAATACAAGTAAGATAGTAAAGATAATCAATAAATAACAATAATTTAGTACATAAAATAAAAGAAAAACGATTTACTCACAAATTATTTACGTACACAGCAACGTAAACAGGGAACATGGAAAAATACGACAGAGACTGAATTCAGAATCATTGTTTATTGCTAGATATTTAATTTATTAAAATCATCGATAATGATTTCTTTCACAAAAATTCCTGAATCTCATATTTATGGACGTCGCTAAAAAAATTTTGAAATAGATTTATTGTATATGATTATATAAAATAGGTAGTTAACAAGATATCTCGTTAACTGTTAGTGGGTAAGCTATGGTGTATTATTTTTTCATATAGAAATAATATGTAATATATTTTACACTACCAGAAAATCTAAATACGAATATAAATATAATAATATAATACCATAAAACGTATAACCTTCAACAATTTGCCGTCCCTCAAAATTTGCCACTGTAGGCACGTGCCTATAGTGGCTACATATAAATACGCCACTAGTAGTGCCGGTTGTATTACAGTAGTTCGATGCGATTATTTTAACTTTCGACATTAACTTTTACTTTAACTTTAACTTCTGTGTGTTTTTAGTTGTTTATTTATTTCATTGTTGAAACAGTTAAAAATCATTATACAGTGATATGTAGTAATATAAGTATCTCATAATCATATATATAATACGACGGTCAATGGGTCATCTCGATACCAAATAAATCATAGGTTACATAGTAGTAGTGGTAACATAGTAGTAGTTACATAGTACTACAAGGAGTCTTACATGTATTTATAAATTTAATTAATACCTAATTAACTATGTTATATTCAATGATTTAACATTAATAATTTAGAATTCCATTAAGGAAATTCATTTTTATTATCTATAAAATTATAGGTTTTTCAAATTTTTTTTTAGATTCTGAACGGAGTGAAGAATGTATTGATTTTACAATGATGTGTGTTTTTTTTTTTTTTAGATTCTGAACGGAGTGAAGAATGTATTGATTTTACAATGATGTGTGTTTTTTTTTTTTTTTTTTTTTTTTTTTTTTGTGTCTGTCGACACGTTTTGGGGCAGTAAAAATGCTTCGATTGCCTTATGTAGCAACTTTTCTGAAAGGAAAGTGAATCTATTTGGTACTTTGGGGGGTCAAAAGTTAAAAATTTCCAATATTTTTTAAATGCGACGGGAAAAACCATAAAAAAATTTGGGAAAAACGGGAGTTTTTACGCAAAACCAGTTTTTGACATAATCAAATTTTTTATTTTGCTACAACTCAAAAACTAATCGATGTAAATACTTGAAATTTTCACCAAATGTTTAGATTAGCGTTCTCTATACACCACTAAATTTTCAAAGTATTTTGACTTTTATTAAGCTATTTATAGACAATTGAAATTTTCAATATTTTTAAGTATTTTTTTTTTAAATAACGATAAAATTTTTTTGGCTGCCCAGAAAATCTTGAAAATTGAATACAAGGTTTCTTATAAGTTGTTCCTTAACTGATAAAAAAAAGTCTAAAATCGTAAGTCACAATTTTTTTTTATAAGTGCTCAAAGTTCCAATTTATACGAAATATGTAAAAATCACGATAATTTGCAAGTTATTTTGTAGATAAAAATTCATAAAATTTTTTCTGTTCATACTTAAGGTTCAAAATTTTAACACGAGGATATCTATAAGCTACTCTTCAAAAATCTTTAAAAAAATTTCTACCGGAATTAGAGGAAAAAATTTTATGACTGTTTGAAATTTAAATATTTACGAAATTGCATAAAATAGCGATTTATTGTCAAACGATTTTAAATATTTTTTATAATTCAAAAAGTATAAGTCGCAGATTTTTGAAATTTCTACCAGTTGTTAAGATTGGTATTTCCTTTATGTCATATTTTTTTCAAAATATTATATTGATTTTTAAGCCACTTATAGGCATTTAAAATATTCGATTTTTTTACATTTTTTTTTTATAATCGGTGATAAAAAAAATTTGGCTAGTACAAAATACTTAAAAATTTAATAGAAGATTCCACAGAAGTAGTTCTTAAAGTCATTCAAAAATTATTAAAATCCATAGGCACAATTTTTTTTTATAAGCGTTTGAACAGCGAATATTGACAAAAAATTACATGTAAAATATAATATAATGTATAATATTCTAGCCGGACAAAGATATCGGTTTTTTTTTAAAATGCTCTAACTCAAAAACAAAAAACCACAACAACTTGAAATTTTCACCAAATCTTTATATTGACGTTTTCTATACATGGTTAAGTTTTCAAAGTATTTTGACATATTCTGACTTATTTATAGACAATTTAAATTTTCGATTTTTCTAAATTTTTCGTTTTTAAACATCTATAAAATTTAATTGGCAGACCGAAAACTCTTGAAAATTTAATACTAGGTTTATAATAAGTTAAACTTATCGTAACTAAAAAATATCGGTGATCGGTTTACTCAAATTTTTTTTATATACCCTTAAAGCTCAAATTTGTATAAAATGTGTAAAAATCACGATAATTTGCAAGTTATTTTGTAGATAAAAATTCATAAAATTTTATGACTGTTTGAAATTTAAATATTTACGAAATTGCATAAAATAGCGATTTATTCTCAAACGATTTTAAATATTTTTTATAATTCAAAAAGTATAAGTCGTAGATTTTTGAAATTTCTACCAGCTGTTAAGATTGGTATTTTCTTTATGTCATATTTTTTTCAAAATATTATATTGATTTTTAAGCCACTTATAGGCATTTAAAATATTCGATTTTTTTACATTTTATTTTTATAATCGGTGATAAAAAAAAATTGGCTCCTACAAAATACTTGAAAATTTAATAGAAGATTCCACAGAAGTAGTTCTTAAAGTCATTCAAAAATTATTAAAATCCATAGGCACAATTTTTTTTTATAAGCGTTTGAACAGCGAATATTGACAAAAAATTACATGTAAAATATAATATACTGTATAATATTCTAGACTGACAAAGATATCGGTTTTTTTTAAAATGCTCTAACTCAAAAATGAAAAACCGCAACAACTTGAAATTTTCACCAAATCTTTATATTGACGTTCTCTATACATGGTTAAGATTTCAAAGTATTTTGACATATTTTGACTTATTTATAGACAATTTAAATTTTCGGTTTTTCTAAATTTTTCGTTTAAAAATAAAATATACTTATATAATATTTATAAATAACATTGTATTATATTCTAGACTAACATATGAACTCCGTTCAGAATCGTTATTCGTATACAATGATATCTATCATTGCATTCAAATTTAACAAATCCATTATAATAATGACCTATCCTATAAGCGAGGTGCACTCCACCCCTAACTGTACAGCAGAGCGAGGCCCATCCGGTTCTTTTTTTTTTTATGTTGAAATCTTCATATGCGTGTTTAATAAAAACGAAAAGCATTTAATAATTTTAGAATTCTTGTCACATTATATCGAGCCGTAAACGTAGATAGTACATAAAAAAATGTTTGTTAATTTTTCTTTCCCAAAAGTGTTGGTTTTCGAAACTTTGTCCATATTATGCGCTTTGAAAAAATCTTCTGTCCCAGAGGAGTATGCAAGCGCATGGTTGTTTATGAACAAACGGAAATTAAAGCTGCAAATTATATTTTAGGGATGTTAAAATGTACTTGATTTAAATTGAGTAACATATCAAAATAAATGTTTCACAACTCAAAGAGTGTCAATCAGGGATGAACGCATGTAAAAAGTCGGGTGGTGAGGTTTGAAAAAATATCATAACTTTAGTATTGTTGTTTATTAATATTTAATAATTTAAGTACATTATTGGTGATATTATTTCGAGGGTAGGTTCTCTTTGCATCGAATAGCCCTACAGCGAGTAGTCCGGCGGCGTAGCGGTCGCGGCGAGCAAAATGTACAGTTATTTTTGGTTTTGAATGCTATTGATAATTAAATTAATTATTCATAATAATGAATTATATTATAAAACCGTAAATATAAATATTCACGAACCGTTCAATTAAACTTTTTAATATTATTTTGCACTTTAGATCTTATGTAAAATAAGATTGTAAAAAGTCTGTTAGGTCAATATCGTATAGCTTTTTTATTTCTATGTTTGTTTTCCATACAGTGAAAACAGCTAAGTAGAATGAGAATGCACGGGTCCTACAACATAATACATATAAAACAGAAATTCAACCGAACAAGTGCCCGTCTTGGATATGTTTCGAAACTTTCTTGTGGCAAAGCTTTTTTAATATTAAATCAGAAAAAAAAATTAAACTACATGCAGTACTCTAAAAAAAGTTTAGTTGGTTTTGCAGTATTCTACATTAATTTCTCCGAAAGTGTATAATAGCAGCGAAAATATTTAATTATTTCAAGAGAGTACAGTTGTAAACTCGTATTTGTTAATGAGAACAGCAATTTTAATGTCTGAGGACTTGAAATACAATACAAGTTAATTTCTGTTACATTCAACCTATGTTTACAGTATCTTAAATTTTGTGAAAACTATTTTAGTTTTTGAGCACTATGATTTTATACACATACAACTACGCGCTGTGTGATTATTTATCATCGATTTATTATCTTTATCCAATGTTTAAAGTCACTTATCCAATTTTTCAATATTTTGTATTTAAGTTTTATTCAAATTCACAAATGCATTACTTTTTCTACAAAACAAATTTCTATTTATATGTATCATACAAATATTTGCATTATTAAAAAAAATCGTATTTCACTAATAAAAATACACATGATTGATACACGATATCGAATGAGAATGGACAACACCTTATAAAACGAATTTGAAGTAATTACTGGGTTATAACAAGACGATGCACTCTCGTCACAACTATTTAACATCTTACTGAAAAAAAATGATACATAATGTGCAATGAAATAATCGTGGGCTAAATATAGATGAAATCACAAAGAAGTGTTAGGATTTCCAGATTATTTAAATATTCTTGGAGAATTCTATTCATAAATGAAGAAAATACCAAAACTATGGAAACAGCGACCAGTGAAGATGAACAACATCAACAACAGAAAACCCGACATTTTAAGTACTTTAGCGCAACAATCACTGGATACAATGATTGTAATATTGAAATCTATAATCACACCAATAAAAGTGAAAGGGCATACTTCATTATAATGAAATAATTTAAATCAAAGATCTTTTATAGGCGGTAGTAAGATCTATAGTTACATACGGATGGCTTATGATGACGCGATTTGAACAAAAATGAAGGACCTATGAATATTTTTAATAATTAAACCAAGAAAAAAATGTAGACGTTTTATTTTATTTTATCATATTATTTTTTAAACAATATTTTTTGCGCCGTTCGGAGTGATATATAAATATTTGGTATAAAATATTCGATGTACCGTGTGTAATATAATCTACTTATACATTACATATTATACCAAGAAATTATTCTCTTATTAATTTTAACCGAAATATCGGCAATTTGAAAATTAAAATATCGACTGTCTCTATTTACCAATAAAATAAAAAATTTTAATTGTTCTTTTCTAATTATGTTCCATAAAATATTACATATTTTATGATATTGTGAAAAAAGACATATATTGGTTCTGAAATTATAATATTAATTCTAACTTTAATTCGTTTCCATCGTAAGAATTTCAATAATGTTCACAAAGTAATAAACTTCAAAACAGAACCTTATTCATAAATAATTTATTTAATTTATTCAATTATTGAATTACTGTTTATGCTGCTTTAATGAAATTAATGTTTTTAAATTAATTAAAAATATTATTCACTTTACAACGTCATAATTGTTTGTAAAAATTAAATCTTTTCAAAACAAATGTTTTATTTTCCAACTTTGTTATTTTTAATTTATATACTTTTTATAAGCCAAAATCAAAACTTTGTATAGTATTTCTTACCAACATTGTGAAAGATTTTTAAAATCTCAAACCGTTCTGAGAATGGTTTGTAAAATGTAATGTAATATAACTAAAAGATCTTGTAACATTCAAACATACGATTTTTATGCCTATATTCTGGATTTTTGTGTTAACTTCTTGTTACAATCATTTAAAGTTTTGAACTTAAATTATATATTATAATATTTTTACACATTTTTACATCAAGCAATTGCCGATTACATAATAAACTCGAATATATAATGCCTTTATATCTATTAGTGGTCAGTTACTCATTAACGTTACGGAATTCACGTTATTACTATTAATGTTATTCACATTAACATATTCGGTTCCGTACAAAATATTCGTCTTAATATTTAATGCATAATATTTCGTTACGGAATTCGATGCAGCATCTCGTGTAATATCTAATCGAAATTAATTGTCCGCTCGGGATGGCACTTTCCCAATTAAACTATTAACTGTTATTATGGATTCTTGTGCCTTATCCCAAATTATAATATTCCTGTCGTTAGACGGAAACCAAAGATATTGATTACCAATAGCAAACAAGAGCCCATACAAAATAACCATGGTAACCAGTCTTGACCAGAGAAACTGTATAATACGTAATACATCCTGTAAAGGCATAATATCGTAAAAGTCTTACGGTTTTTTTGTTTTTTAACTATTCATAGGTTGGAATTACAAGTGGGGGGGAAAAAATGGCCAACAAACGTGCACGTTCGACCCGAGAGAAAAAGCGTTTTATCTTTTCCGTGGGTTACGGAAAAAAAAAACAAATAAAATAGAAATACATTGCACGAAGTAGTGCTAATCACGCAAATGGATTTTCAACGTCTGATTTCCATTAAAACGTTTATTACGTTTTTAATTCACTCGCTTTGTAAGCACCCGTACTCACGTGTGCTTCATATAAATAAAGCGCTATAGGATACGTGTACCAAACACTCGTTGTCGCGTACGCTCGATTACGTACAATGCGAAATGTCGGGCAGCGAAAACTGACAACGACGGAATTGCCACGTGGGTACTCGATAGGGGTTTGAAAAGGGTTATTCCGGACCATCCGGCGTACAACGTCCGCGATACGATCCGTGACCGATCATATTTCCGTTTCAGGTCCGTTTCAGGCGAGCTGAACGCAGCTTCACGGACCCCGCCGGCTTACGGCGGCCGTCTACGGTGACCGCGCCTGCAGTTTTTCGAAGTCACCGGTACGAGCTACATGTGCGCCGGACCCGAACAAATCGAAATAATACACGGATGGAATTTATTCCGGACGTTGTTGCGTCCGTTGTCCCCGAGAACTAATGGTTATCCCTTTCAGTACTAGACCAGAATTTAATTTTAGTGTTATTTCCTATTAAACCACACATTTGTGTATAGAAATCGTTATCGTTTTAAATCCTTATATTATTTTCTTTTTTTGTATTTACTGAAAACTAACATGCACAAATGTGTGGTTTAGTTGTGTAAATCGATATAATTGAAACTAAATAAAATAGAGATTTCAGACCTGTACAACATGATTGTGTAGGTAACAAACTATATTTGGAAAAGAAAAAAAGAACCGGATGGGCCTCGCTATGCTGTACACTTGGGGGTGAAGTGCGACTCTTCATAGGATAGGTCATTATAATGGATTTGTTAAATTAGAATTCAATGATAGGTATCATTGTATACGAAAAACGATTCTGAACGGAGATGATATGTTAGTCTAGAATATAATACAAAAATATTTATAAATATTGTAATAAGTATATTTTATTTTGAAATGAAAAATTTACAAAAATCGAAAATTTAAACTGTCTATAAATAAGCCAATATATGTCAAAATACTTTGAAATCTTAACCATGTATAGAAAACGTCAATATAAAGATTTGGTGAAAATTTCAAGTTGTTGCGGTTTTTCGTTTTTGAGTTAGAGCATTTTAAAAAAAACCGATATCTTTGTCAGTCTAGAATATTATACATTATATTATATTTTACATGTAATTTTATTTCAATATTCGCTGTTCAAACGCTTATAAAAAAAAGTTGTGCGTATGGATTTTAATAATTTTTGAATGACTTTAAGAACTACTTCTGTGGAATCTTCTATTAAATTTTCAAGTATTTTGTAGGAGCCAATTTTTTTTTATCACCGATTATAAAAATAAAATGTAAAAAAATCGAATATTTTAAATGCCTATAAGTGGCTAAAAATCTATATAATATTTTGAAAAAAATATTACATAAAGGAAATACCAATCTTAACAGCTGGTAGAAATTTCAAAAATCTGCGACTTATACTTTTTGAATAATAACAAATATTTAAAATCGTTTGAGAATAAATCTCTATTTTATGAAATTTCGTAAATATTTAAATTTCAAAGTCATAAAATTTTTTCCTCTAAGTCCGGAAGAAATATTTTTAAAGATTTTTGTAGAGTAGCTTATAGATAACCTAGTGTTAAAATTTTGAACATTAAGTATGAACAGATAAAATTTTATGAATTTTTATCTACAAAATAACTTGCAAATTTTTGCAATTTTTACATATTTCGTATAAATTGGAACTTTGAGCACTTATAAAAAAAAGTTGTGACTTACGATTTCAGATTTTTTTGATCAGTTAAGGAACAATTTATAAGAAACCTTGTATTAAATTTTCAAGATTTTCTGGCCGGCCAAAAAAATGTAATCATTATTTTTAAAAAAAAAATTAAAAAAATTGAAAATTTCAATTGTCTATAAATAGCTCAATAAAAGTCAAAATACTTTGAAAATTTAACGGTGTATAGAGAACGCTAATCTAAGCATTTAGTGAAAATTTCAAGTATTTTTATCAATTAGATTTTGAGTTATAGCAAAATAAAAAATTTGATTTTGTCGAAAACTGGTTTTGCGTAAAAACTCCCGTTTTTCCCTTATTTTTTTAGGGTTTTTCCCGTCGCATTTTAAAAATATTGAAATTTTTTTACTTTTGACCCCCCAAAGTACCAACTAGATTCACTTTCCTTTCAGAAAAGTTGCTACATAAGCAAATCGAAGCATTTTTACTGCCAAAAAAGGTGTTGTCAGACACAAAAATAAAAAAAAAACACACATCATTGTAAAACCAATCGATTCCATCACTCCGTTCAGAATCTAAAAAAAATAAAAAATAAAACACACATCATTGTAAAACCAATAGATTCCATCACTCCGTTCAGAATCTAAAAAAGTAATAATATCGAAATAAACCGACAATATTCTATTTATAATGAATTTTAATGAGATTCTTTGGAATTACATATTTGTCGATAAGCCCAGACGTTTAATTATTCATCAATATTTTATTTTTAAACATGTTTCTGGTTTAGAATTAAGGGGCCTGGAGCGTGATTCATTTATGGTCGAAAACAGCTCACGACTTCAATCACTACGCCCAATATAATGTTCTGATATTAATTTTGAAAGCAGATTTGAATTCGTCACTAAATTATCTATGCTTTGACAATTTTATTTTTCTGATTTTTTTTTTTTTTATCTTAAAAATTTACTAACAAAAAGAGTAAAAATGGATCATATTTATCATTTAAATTTAAATACATCGATATCGAATATGAAAAATGTACGACAGTGAGTGCATAGTAAATTTAGTGGAGAATCCAAATCTACTTTCAAAATTGAAATCGGTACATCCTACTGAGCGTAGTGATTGAAGTCAGTAGCAGTATATTTTGAAAAAAAAAATGTTTGTAATTTTATAAAGTAATATGTAGTTGACATATGCCTGTGCGTACGGAATTTTATCGGCGCGGCGCGTCGTCGGTCCTGTCCTAATTGAAAATAAATTGCCAATAATTGATTCCTGGAATATATGAGATAAGAAGACGGGTGCTGGTGGTGAGCACAATATAATTTATATTGCCCAGCGTACTTATTTCCGTCCGACGCGTCGCCGGTACGTTATTAAGGCGGTTGGAAGCAGCGTATTTATTTCACGTTTTAGACCTAAAAGCCTGACAAGATAATGCATACTTAAAATCATCATATTTCAATTCTGTAAAAATATTTGAGTTTATCAACCTTTTTTCTAGGTTAATGTGGAAATCGATTTTTGATATTTGTTTAAAAATTGTCTTTAAATCTTATTTGAGTTTCTCAATTTTTTTTTAATTTTTAGATTTAATTTACTGTCTTTTTTAAGAATGTTAAACAGTTATTCTAAAATCGACTTCCACAATAACCTAGAAAAAAGGTTGATCAACTCAAATCTTTTTTACAAAATTGAAATCCGATCATTGAAGTTGACGTATTTTTGTCAGGCTTTTAAGTCTAAATTTATTAAAATTAGTTTGGTTGTCGGACAAAATATTTTATTTCATCGATTGCAATGACATGTGCATGCGCGTACGAACCATTAATTGTTTCCAAGAAACGTTTAATGCCGGCGCGCAACGTCAGATAACAGCAAACCGATAATACTATATAGATCCCTATATAGACTTATTGTAAACTAAAATAAATATTGTATTATATTTATAATTTGATATATTTACTGTAATGAATTTATACACATACTGTACATGCCGTAGTTATCTATGGATTTAGTCGACACTTACTTTAGTACTTACTACTTGTAAGTGTCACATCAAAGTGTAGTTTCAGACGTTTCAGTGCACATAGTATCAGTGCTTTAGATATTGGTGTTATATTTTATTATTTTATTTATTCCAAGTTCTCATAGAAAATGAACAAAGATTTTAGATACGGGACGAAAAAACGTCGTTATTTAAGCAAAACAATTAAATCTAAAGAGCAAAAGTTAAAAAATTTTATTAAAAAAAAAGAAACTCAAATTATTGATTAAATAAATTGATAAATGTTTAAAATTGTATTCTACATACGTGATAATATTTTCAAAATATTTTAAATCTTTTTGAACTATATAAATACATTTAAAATTTTCGTTTTTGGGTTATTTTTTTTTCAAATTTTGATATGAAATTTTTCGCTAGCTAAAAAAGTTTGAAAATATAGTAATTTAAAGTTTTTTGTAAATAATTAATTTACCAATTACTAAAGTATATCGAAAAAGTTTACAGTTTATTTTATTTTTTATAAGCATAATATTTTGATGAAAACACAAAAATTTACAAATTATTTGGTAGTTAAAAATATTTAAAAGTTGTTGCATTCATACCAACGATTTGAAAATATAAAAATTGAATGTAACTCTTTAAATATTTTTTTATAAAGGATTTAAGTTACGTTAAATTTTTTGAAATCATGTACCTAAGCTTTCGCAGTATTTTGTGATTAAAAATGTATAAAAAATTCAATAAGTCGTTTTTTAAAAAAAAAAAAACATTATAAATTATTTTATACAGGCGACAATTATTGGATACCGAACAAAAAAAATACTTTTTATGGGAATTAGAAATAAATTTTGTGCTGTATGTCAAAAAGCTGAATCCAACGAAAAAGAAGTTTCTGTTCACAAATGTTGACTATTGTTATTGTATTAGATAAAGTTAATTGACTAAAACCGGTTTTGTAAATTGTAATGAATATCGCATCGTTGTACAATATGCGGGTAGTAGTGGTAGAGTGCTGGACACTCACACAAATGTTCATTTACTACTCACACAACAGCAGTACGCAATATCAACTGCTAAACTAAATGCCTATCGTTTACTCCTTAGAATCGGAGCGCTTCCGACCCCCTTAAGCAAAGAATATAGTAGATACTATGGTAACCGTGTATTTATATTCTATTATTAATAATCACGAATATGTTTAACCCACACTTATGTGTACGTTGGTTTTATAATATTTATTTTAGTTCGTTCACAACGCTGATGATCGTGTGTAGTACTGTACGTATTTCTGTTATAGTATTTTTTCGAGTATTAGTAACATTTTTATTTTAAATTATTAAGGTTTATTTTATTATTAATTATGAGACCGAAAACTATAACTGAGGGTGATATTTTATCATTTTTGTCTGATGAGTCGGAAATTGACGGATTTAGTGACGATTCCGATGCTGACAAAACGTGGCAACCTCCAGTTATTAACAAAAATACTACAGATAATGAAGATTGTATTAAAAAGTGTATTAAGTATACTAAGTGTATTAAAAAGTTCAATATTTTCTTTTATTTAAATTGTTATTTCTTGATGTGTTACATAAACAATGGATTTATTATTATTATTTTATTATACTAATACAGTACGTACCTACACAAATGTGTGGGTTGTTTTTAACCCAAACCGATGATAATTTTTTTTTTTAAATATTTTTCCTATGCATTTCAATACCTAATGAGTCAATTTTGAAACATATAGATAATTTGAAGAAAAAAAATAATTCAGGATTTAAAGAGGGTAAACTTTTACCTGCACAAAAGTGTAGATTAGTTGACAATGGATATAAAATTGAAATAATATTCAGTGTGTAGTGACACAATTATTCACATACACAAAAATGTAGGTCAGTGCTGAAAGGATTGTGATAATAACGACCAGCGTTTATCGTGTTTTCCGCGATGACCGTTGAAGTATTTTCGATTCACGAGTTTACGTAACGGTACGTCGATCGATTTGTTGGTGTCCGGTTGAAAAAATTCAACGAGTGGTACACGCATCGATTGACGACACGTGACGATCGGATACCCGAGTTGACGTCCATCGAGACTGGGACGAATCCAAAATCTCCTGATACGCGCAGCAACTTCAGTACGGCACCAGCAATAGCTGAAATGGCATCCTCGTCACGTACATTTGGACAGGGGGAATAATAGTGAATAAAAAAAAAAAACACTATATATTATAAAAAAATTATTTTTGCACAACACTAAATTTAAATGAACAACGGACAACTAAGGCTATGTCCTAACTGAATCCGTGCGTTGCGTGCGTTGCGTGTATTGCGGGCGATGCGTGCACGCAAATAAAACAAACTGCAACAAAGTACAGACATGTCCTAATTGGTCGTAACATGCGTGCGATGCGTTTTAACGCACCGCACAAAAAAGAACATGTTCTATTTTCCAACGCGTGCGTTGTGCGGTCAAGACTATATAAATTGTACACATTCGTTTATTTGAATTTTTATATATTTTGTATTTTGTATTTTGTATTTTGTATTATTTAATTAATTAAAAAATGGAGCTTCTTATTTCTGAAGTACAAAAACGGCCGGAACTTTGGGATAAAAGGAAACCTAAATACAAAGATCGCGTAGTAACAAACAGGCAGTGGGATTCTGTAGCCAAAGAACTAGGAATATCAAGTAATTTAAACTAAACTAAATTTAAATTAAACTTAAGTTATAATATAAAATACTGGATACAAGCTAAAGAAATATAACATAATATATTATTATAGAATAATTAAGTTGTAATACAATATAGTCAAATATCAATAGTAAAATATTTACAATTTATTATTTGAAAAAAAAATACTTAGGTTATTTCTTACATTTTCTGCTGCTCTGGATGTTTATTTCTCTTGCTTACGGTTAAATCGCCGGATAAATTATTTATTTGGCTTGATATATCTGAGTGTATATTATAATTTTCTGTAACTCTTATTTTTTCCAAATCGATACATACATTGTGCAGCATACATATTGCTTTTACAATGTGATCAGCATTTTCCACTTTTGTCTCTATTGACTTCTGCAAAATCCTAAATTTTGCTGCTGCTAATACCGAAAGCACATTCTATTGTCATTCGTGCTCTGGAAAGTCTATAGTTGAAGTAACTTTTATTTTCATCGTTCAATAACCTTCTTGGGTATGGTCGCATCATGTATGTTCGCAAAGGAAATGCTTCATCAGCAATGAAAGTATATGGACCAGTTATATTTGAACTTGGTAGTTTTTTAGGATAAGGTAGTTTCAAAGTTTTATTTTCAAGTCGTTGTAAAATATTGGAATTAGATAATATGCCTCCATCGCTATCTTTCCCATAAGCTCCGACATCAATCATAATAAATTTATAATTTGCGTCTGCCACAGCCATTAAAACAATAGAAAAAAATTGTTTATAATTGAAAAACATACTACCGGAGTTTTTCGGACATTTTATCCGAATATGTTTGCCGTCAATACTACCAATACAATTTGGAAAATTCCAATTTTCATAAAACTCCCTTGCAATATTTTCAAAATCAGCAATTGATGGTGTGGGCATATGCTTTTCTTTCATTATTGTCCAAATTGCTTTACAAACTTCAATAACAATTTAAGAAACTGCTGTTTTTGAAATCCTGAATGTTAAAGCAATTTGTCTAAAAGCTAAATCAGTAGCAAGATATCTGTGTTGAAAAAAAAATAAAAAAATTTTAAATGTATACAACGTAAATATTGTTTTAATGTTTTGAAGTGTTACAGTATTTATATTTATATTTTTTATATATTTTAATTATTGACTATTGTTACAATAACATAATACAATATAATATATAACATTTTTATTTTTATTTTTAATACTAAAAATTCAAAAATTCAAAATAAGAAATTTGTTAATCTGGTTTTTAGAAAGATTAAAAGTAAAGTGGTTCATTTTTATTTCAATTATTTCAGTTCAAAATTTTTCTAAGGCTCATTAATTTGAAAAATAATAAACTTTTTTATTTTAATTAATAGTAAACGATAAACAAAATAAAAAAATAAGTATACGATAAACCATTCTGAGCGAAAACAAGAAAAATTCCGTCTGGTAATTGAAATTGGCAAAAATAAATAAAAAACCTTTCTACCTATACTCTATAGTAATATTATAGTCTGACATAGGTACCGTATTTGCTCAGAATCGTTTTTTGTATACCTAATATAATGTTATTACATCATTGAATTCAAATTTAACACCATCCATTATAGTGACCCACTATAATCTACTGTACAACAGAGTGACATCCACTTGCCCAACTTTTAATTATTTAAAAAATATGTACAATATCTTAAAGATTTTTAATAATTCTTTCAATATTAAATATTAAAAACTGTCAAAACTAATTTTAACATAAAAAAAAATATATAATATATTAAATACCTATTAAACGTATTTAGATTATAATTATTATTATTATTAAATTGAATTGAATTATAATTTTAATTACAATAATTGGCTTACATATTTTGTACAATATTGACATTTTATGTCTTTTGCTTTGGCACATTAAAATTAAAAACCCGTATAACGAAAAAACGTTACCGTTGCCATGACAAATATGAAATTAATGTTATAAAATTCATCACGTGCCATAAAGACATAAAATGTGCTACTTCATTGCAGACTCGTATGCAATATGGTTATGTTTTTTTAAATTTAATTTTCATAGAAGACGACGCTAAAAAAAGTGTAGGAGTCTTCGCGATCAATTTTTAAAAGAAATAAAAAAAATTCCTACTAGTCGTTCTGGTAGTAGTCAGGAATATGCTGCGCTATATAAAGGCAAATGGGGCTATTTCAACGCAATACTGTTTTTAGAAGATACTGCCGTTCCAAGGAAAAGCGACGGAAATGTTTCTGATGTAAATGTTGATATTGATGAAGACAGCGAGGAACCAGATGAAATGGATGACATTGATCAGGCATCTACATCAAGTTACAACATTTCATCACCTCCATCGACTTCATTTACAACACAAAAAAAAATCAAAAGAACAAAAAAACAAGACACAAGCCATAATTTCGAACAACAGTTGATCGATTTCGAAACCAGAAAACTAGCTGCATTAACCGAACCACCTGAAACTCCAGATGATGAAGATATGCATTTTTTTAAATCTATTCTTCCTTATTTTAAAAATATGAGCCCCATTCAAAAATTACGTGTAAGGAACGACATTCAAAATATTTTGATACGTGAAAGTTTACCTCCACAACAATACTTAGGCTCAGCAAACTCTCATAACCAAAATTATATTCCTCCATCAGCTACGGTACATCCAACATACAGTTCCATGCCATCAACTTTACCGAATTTCCAGTATTTAGACGACACACATTCCAATATTTAAAATTAAAATGTTTCTACTATCATTATATTCATTTTAGTTATTTTTATAATTTGTTATTTTAAAAGTTAAAAGGAGTTTTTTTTATTTTAACACTTAAATGTTAATATTATAGTATACTCAGTATACAACACAGAAATATTATTATTTTATTAAATTATAACATTATAAATTTAATTTTAATATATTATGTTATTGTTAATATTATATAAAAATTATTAATATTAATTTGTTATTGATTAAAATAATATATGCTTACCTTAAAGTAATAAGTAGTCTCTCTTCTACAGAAATTGGTACTTTAAAGTTAGTTGTTATATGATAACATTCATGTTCAATTGCCTCTTTTATGTAGTCAAAAGTACCTGTAGTCATTCGTGTATAAGAACGGAATAAATTATCATCAGCACGTAACTGTGTATACAAATGATGAAACTCGCCAAATTCAAATCTATCTTTATATATTTGGTGTGCCGAATTACGTTTACGTTTTTTATTCAAAAAAAAAAGTTTAACAGCCAAACTTTCGGAGAGTAACATTTTACGTTGTTCGGTGGTTAACGGCATCTTTACGACTGTACTGTCATTTCATAAATTTTTTAAGTTCTCAACCTATTGCACGTATGAATTCACCCGCATTTAATTTTGCCAACAATACGTTGCGTTGCGTGCGTTGCGTTGCGGGCGAACGCATAAACGCAACGCACGGATTCAGTTAGGACATAGGGTAAGTGTAAAGACGATATTGACAGTTAAATGTTGCTAATGAGGATCGACGTTGATCGACGTACGCACATTTACGACTTTCATACGACTTTACGACCTTCATATCGAAAAACCAATGTGAAATGGTCGATTACAGATAGTATCGTCACGTGTTGCACGGGAATTAAGCAATGTGCAAACAGTTCGGTCCTCGTGTGATGATTTATCTTGGATAAAAAAAAAAAAAAAGATAGTATCGTTACGTGTTTGATGTATAATATACAATGTATATTATACAGGTCAACTAAATAATAATAATAGGAATACAAATAATTATAGGTACACAATATACACATGTTATCAAAATACCATACGAGAAATACTATTAACGATCGGTAATGAGTGGTTGATAAAATATTTTTGTAAGTAAACAATTTAATTAGTAGATATTGCTACATTAGTTTAATATCGCCAATTTTCAGCCGATAAATTCGAACAATGATTGAAAATTTAAATGATTGAAAATCAAACCTATCCGAATTTCGGGTCGGGCGGTCGATTCGGCGGTACAAGTATGTGCACTCATGTAATCGACATTTTCTTTTTTTATCATGTAGGTCTGACCGGTTCGGGTCTAGTGTATATGCGCAGTTTAAAGCAGAATGGTGAATGCACTAAAATACTATAAAATGTGCAGGCAAAATAATTGAAGGCACCGGTGCAATAACCAGATAAGTCTATTTTCGTAAATTTTTCAGAAGACAAAAAAAACTTTCTACAAATTTGGTAAATGAACGAAACTTTAAAAACGTGGTGTTATTATTTGTGTAAAAATAAGACTCACCAAATAAAATAATTTCCTTTGGTGATAATACTTTTTTCAGAAAAATAATTGATAAAAACTAAAAATGTTTATAAATACATTTTCAATAGTTGCAATAACAAGTTGTGACCAATTTTGATTTTGGACACATCCGGTTATTGCAATCAACTAGAAAGCAAATAATCTGGTAGTTATCCATAATATATTCATAATATTATATAATATTATTTTCTAAAAGTATGTACAGTAAATAATAAAACATTAGTACAACATAAAATTTTTTTTATGTATAAATAGGTTTTAAATATTATGAAATAGCTTATTTTTTAACCAGAAATTAATAAGGTATTATAATACCACCTATTAGGTTATAAATCCCAATGTAATAAGCATACTATTATTATAGCCCATAATATTATATGCCATTATAAAAATATACTGTAAACCAATACCATTATTGGTATAACTATATTTATATTATATTATTAGATATTGATTATGTTATAGTAAAATGAAGTTTATAAAATGTATTTAAAAAAAATCTATCTTTTTATACATGATTTTTGCACCGGATACAATATCTAAACTCTAATAGAAATGTTAGGTACAATAACCAGGTTTTTGCACACAATGAAAAATAAAAATGTATATATAATGTTATGACGGATACGTCCAGACATACCTGGTTATTGCGACCGTAAAAGATATTAAAAATGGTTTTATAACTATATCTCTCATAATAATGATCGGAAGTATCTGATTGTTGCGCCTATTGATGCAGATTTTTTTTTCTGAATATTTCTGTATTAAAAACGAATTTTTAAAAATTTAGGTTTTATCTGGTTATTAAATTCAATTATGCGCTAAATACTTCTGAGGTATGTATTGAATACGCCGTAAGAAATCGAAATGTTGTTACTTCAGAGTAACTTAAGTTACTTAATAAAGTAGTTACTTAAGTTACTTAAGTTACTTAATAAAGTAGTTACTTAAGTTACTTAAGTTACTTTTATGTTGTTACTTAATGTTGTAACTTTAGAGCTCGGAAGTTCAAGCAAATGTGTAGGTATAATTCTCGATTCGTTCTAAAATATCCAAAGTAATTTTCAAATATGTTCCATTCGATATTGTACACGAAATTTTATTTTGCTACTTTTTGCATATTTACGGTTTTTATAGCTATTTATAAAGCGACTAGGTGGCCGTTGCTGGTCAAATTTATAATCACGCCTGTATTTACAACCGATATTTTCACTTATTTCGATTTGAAAATGTGCTATTTTCTATGTTGTCTTCTCGCTGAAAGGCTTATTGCAGACTTTATACACTCCTGTTTTTAATCACGAATTGAATTAACCATGGTTCGCAAAATCAAGATTTATATGTTTAATAAGTACAATAATAAATTTGAAAGATGACGATAAGTAATGCTTACCATGTAATGTTTTCCAGTATCATGGAACAACGAATATTTAATTAGCTATGGTAATAAACCGCACTTTGTAAGGTAATAATAACTGTCATAGATGATGAACTACCTACGAATAAATAAATTATCCGTTGTTCAGTGGAACATCAATGTTAAGGAGCACCCTAGGTATACACAAAAATTGCTTTTATCCTTACTTATGATGCATCATTATACTGTTAATAGTATAATGAGTTTAGTTTACGTACATTTAAAAGGCAGGAAATATATTTGTATAAAGCTCCTAGTTTTCACAAAATTATTATTATAAACATGGAAAATATATTGATTTGTATAATTTATGCATATATTTGTTATAAATGTATATGTATATATGTATAATATAATATAATATATATACATTGTATATATTATAAAACATATTTTCCGAGTGAAATGTAGGTATTGGTTTTAATAAAACAATAACAAATTATTATTATAATATAATTGTAATTATTGTAATTATTATTTTTAATTGTACGTACCTATTAATGAATTTTTAATTCTAAAACGGAAATTGATTTCTAAAAGTATATAATTATAATTCAGAATAAGCATATATTATTTTATTTCAGGCGCGTTTCAAAGGGGAGGTGTTATTTAAAATTAATTGACAAAATTATACTGATAAAACCTTTACCTATAATTTTGTAAAAACGCATTACAAGTGAATAGATAATGGTTTATGAGAACATTTTTTATTAAAATTTTAAATTTTTTATCTTATATATTATAATTATTAATAAAAAAAAAAACTGTTTAAAATTATAATTAATGCCGGGTCCTTCTTTATTGCTTTACATTATTGTTATCGTAATAATTATTGTTATTTTCGTTTTGATAAATAATCGGTTAATGATGCATCTTCATCTTTATAAGACATAAGTATACTTCAGCTGGAAGGGGGGTGTTACTACACCTGTAACACCCCCCCTGGCTACGCCTCTGTTTTATTTCTATATATAAGCTAATTACTTATATGTATGTTTACGTATTAGCTGTCCCGCATAACTTTATTTGTGCTCAGTATTGATCAAATGTATTCAGAGTGAAGTGTGGAATAAATTGGTTTTATTATGATATATGCTTTTAAATTTTGTTTTAATTTACACATACATTTTTAAATTTTAAATTAAATTAAACTATTTTTAGCATTAACTATTTTTGGGTATACCTACAGCATTAAGTATATTAACATCTGACCCAGCATAAATAGATTTTTTTTTGCATATGTCACGTAACAGATCTATACAATTAATCTATACAATTGACAATAGGAAAAATATTGGGCGGTAACGTCTAATCTTAAAACATACTTTATTTTACTTTGACCGCGTACCTTATTGATGGTCATTAATTATTAGTTCAGTCCAGAGAAGATTTAAAAGGTGAATAAATATCAAAGTTTTATTATTTATAATGGAAGTTGTTAACTAATATGGCAATCTAATATCTATGTCGATCCTGTCCATCCTCTCTGTCAATTATATACTAATATACGGTTATATACGCGCAAGAAAAAAAACAAAGAATATTGTACCTATATTATAAAGCGTTAGAATAATACACATTTTTTTTTTTTTAATTTTTTTAATTTATTATACCAATTCGAATTCAATATTCATAATTAAGACAAGACAACGTTTGTCGGATCAGCTAGTATTATATATATAAATATATAATGTTATTTATTTATTACTTCGATAAAGGTGAATTTATCAATTTTCTGATAGTTTTCTGAATTATTATGAAAAACCTGACAAAAAGTTATAAAAATACAGCTAAATTCATGGCATACCAATTATCAACAATATCGAATTTAAATTTTCATCGTAACTCAATGAATAACAATCTTGAGTATATTTTATTTTTACTGAATGTTTAAATCACTGTTTACTGTATATTTAAAAGATTTTTTTTTTGGCTCCTATATATCTTTCCGATACGGTGGAACAAATAGTATACCACCTATTAAACATTTTTTTCTATTTTTCAGTCGTCTGTTGGTTTAATTTAAGAAGTTTAATATGTTTCCCATTATATACACCTAATGTGTATACATTCTTAGAATACTAACATTATTAAATATTGTTTAATTCAATTTTTCAAATTATTATTACCAAAAATTTATTTTTAAAACTTAGTGTTTAGTTTTCTCCTTATTGAATTAATCGATTTGTTTGATTACTATTTCATTTAATTCCAAGAATAATATAGTTAATTTGGATTTGATTTTAATTGGCTATTCTTGGTATTTAGCCTAATATTTATGTCAAAGTAATGTCAATTGACGATACCGATGACGACGAAACATCTGTTCCCGAACCTAATAATATTATATTATTAGTTATGGAATCAGATTCGGAAAGTGATGAAAATGTTACCTATATTCTCCCAAGTCCACAAAAAAATTGTTCGTCAAATCGTCGAAAAAATCCAAATAAATGTACTACAAATGTTTCTTACGAGTATAACTGTCGCGAGCTTTTTCCTAGTATTGAAAATTATGAAACAAATGATGAATTTGCTGTACCCATACTGACATACTTGAAAACAGCAAGTGAAGTGCAAGCTTATGATATAAACTCAAATTTTCAAAACGAGTTTATTGAACATGTTTGGTCGTCTAATGAAAATATCAATATCGACATTTCTTCGTTTGATTGTTTGTTAAGGCAAACAAACTCTGTAGAATCCTTACCCGAAATAACTCCATATTTAGTTTTCAAAATTTTACTTACAGACGAAGTAATTACGTATATTACCTTTTATACTTATTTTTATGCAAATCAAAAATGCATGCGAAATGGAAAATTATACACGGAAACAAATGTTACTGAAATAAATGCATTTATTGGATTGAATCTACTGATGAGAATTAAAAAACAATGCAGTTATATTATATGCATTTTATTTTAACTTTTTGTCTCATTTGTATTAATTGTTTATATTTATATGCATACAGATATTTAAATGAGTTGTAAAATTTAAGTTAAATAAATAATTAATTTATATGAAACGACAGAAAGCAATAGTTTCATATTATTTAAAGGTATTTTAAACATGACCCATATATTACACAGTGGGATTTACGCTGTCCCACCTTTGGTAACTTCCTAAGTTTTAAATTTTTTTTTTTTTTAAATCTATGTTTGGATATACTTCTAATATAAAACATAAATGAAAAAAGTTATAAAAATATTTTTGTCTGTGCAACAAGAGTGTAGAAGGCACTGAAAACGCCGTGCATGAAAGAGATTTAATTTCTTACATGAAATTGAAATGTTCACATTTCCTTTATTTCGAAAATGTTGATAAAATAATCTTGGGCAGACAACATTTTTTTATATTAATGTAGTAAAAATGTTACTGTACTCATACATTACTATACTATTATTGCTGAAAAAATATTAAATATTGACAATATGATACAAATGTCGAAATTTTGTCTCATTATTTTGGTGGAAAATACATACAATTTTTAATTTCTATGTTCTTGACTTGAAAATTGTATACAAAGTTCAACACAAGTTCAAGCAAAAAAAGTTACTGAAGAGTCCCCAAAATTATTTATATGCAAATGAAATTTAAAAAAAATCGAATATTTCAATAAATTTAAATTTAACGATATTAAATATTTATTTATAGACATTTTATTAAAAATGTAAACTTGTGCTGTTTATAGGTATATTTGAAAGTTTTAATATTTTCTAATTTTTGATGACATTTTTTCCGTGAAAGTAATAGCATTATAAGTTCAAACTACCATATTAAGATATTTGGTCCTTCTACTATGTCAACGATCTTACAGATCATACCATCTTCAGAAATATAAATCGATTCATCCAACTTTTTTAACTCGGAATCGTTTTTTTCGAGAGCAATAGTACATTGGTTTCAAGTTTAAAAGACTAATACAGCAATACCATTCATTCATCCTTAAGCCGCGTCCAGACCAAGAAACATTTGTCGTCGACTTTGTCAATAATGTCGGCGACAAAATGTTTCCGACAATGTCACCGACAAAACTTTAAAAACAGACGCGTCCAAACCAGACTGATCGACCTATAAACATTTAGTCTTTACCAGCAGTTCCAGCACCTGACTTCGTCTTTTTGCATTCGCGATAAAATTGGCCAATAACATTTTTCATTTTTTTTTCAATATCTGCTTTGTCAATGTTCATTATTTTAGAAATTTCACACCACGCGTCATTTTTTTTAAACTTATTTTTATAATCTGACAGCGTTTGGTCCCATAATATTGGCCTTTCATAATATAAATCTATTAATTGACACACTTTTTCTCTTGACAACTCCATTGTGTCTTTGTAGGTATGTACGAAATAACAAATACGTAAATTACAAGTGATCAGTGAGTAACTAATTGACCAACTGAACACAAAATTATACAATTTTTAATAGCAATGTCAAAAGTCGATAAAAACAACGACTGGTCTGGACCTGCCGATACATTGTCGACGACAATGTTGATAAACATCTTTTGAAGTTTACCGCTACTCGGTCGATAACAAAATTTTGTCACCGACAATGTCGACAACATTGTCGCCGACAATATTTTAAAAACATACTCTATAATTTTGTCGACGACAATGTCGAAAACACGTGTTTCCGACAAATGTTTCTTGGTGTGGACGCGGCTTTATATCTCACCTGACTGTAGTGGTTGGTGTAGTATACAAAAAGTGAAGTGTTTGCTCTGTAAAATAGTAATTTGTTACCAAAATAATTCGTATATGTTACATACAAAGTCCGGAATTGTACAATGTTACTGTACAAAGTAACTAGATTGTACAAGTTCATCACAATTCGCGATGTATACAATAGGTAATCACCAGGGCTAGGATTTGTATGCAACAGCATGTTTTTTTTGTGACTTCTGATTATTGATTTTGTCAGTAATGTCCACGAATCACCTCATGATAAGATAAATGGTGGTGTTCTTATTTTGCATGTTTTTGCATATTTTGGATAAAATGCATATTAATGCATATATCGAATAAAATGAATATTATTGCATATTTCGATTATAAAAATGCGAAAAATGCATGTTTTATAGTATATTTTGTAATTAATATTTATAATTTAATATTAATATTTCGTATTTAATTCTAGCTCTGCTGATTAAAGTATAAAACTTGGTTTTTTTTTCAAACACTAATTTTATTTTTATAACTACAATCCTATAGTGCAATAGGTATGCGATTAAAGATTAAATAGTTTGACGGAAAAAGATAAACACAATTAATAAAAGTTTAATAATGTTTGTCTAGGATATAATACATTTTTATTTATAAACATTGTAAAAAGTATATTTTATTTTGAAACGATAAATATATTTTTCAATTAGGATGGGTTGGCAGTTGCATACAGCGATATAGTTTGTCAGTCTAGAACATTCTACATTATATTATATTTTACATGTAATTTTATGTCAATATTCGATGTTCAAACGCTTATAAAAAAAAATTGTGCCTATGGATTTTAATAATTTTTGAATGACATTAAGAACTACTTCTGTGGAATCTTCTATTAAATTTTCAAGTATTTTGTACGAGCCAAATTTTTTTTATCACCGATTATAAAAAAAAAATGTAAAAAAATCGAATATTTTAAATGCCTATAAGTGGCTTAAAAATCAATATAATATTTTGAAAAAAATATGACATAAAGGAAATACCAATCTTAACAACTGGTAGAAATTTCAAAAATCTGCGACTTATACTTTTTGAATTATAAAAAATATTTAAAATCGTTTGAGAATAAATCTCTATTTTATGCAATTTCGTAAATATTTAAATTTCGAACAGTCATAAAATTTTTTCCTCTAATTCCGGTAGAAATTTTTTTAAAGATTTTTGAAGAGTAGCTTATAGATAACCTCGTGTTAAAAATTTTATCGTTATTTAAAAAAAAAATACTTAAAAAAATTGAAAATTTCAATTGTCTATAAATAGCTTAATAAAAGTCAAAATACTTTGAAAATTTAATGGTGTATAGAGAACGCTAATTTAAACATTTGGTGAAAATTTCAAGTATTTACATCGATTAGTTTTTGAGTTATAGCAAAATAAAAAATTTGATTATGTCGAAAACTGGTTTTGCGTAAAAACTCCCGTTTTTCCCAAATTTTTTTATGGTTTTTCCCGTCGCATTTAAAAAATATTGGAAATTTTTAACTTTTGACCCCCCAAAGTACCAAATAGATTCACTTTCCTTTCAGAAAAGTTGCTACATAAGGCAATCGAAGCATTTTTACTGCCTCAAAACGTGTCGACAGACACAAAAAAAAAAAAAAAAAAAAACACACATTATTGTAAAATCAATACATTCTTCACTCCGTTCAGAATCTAAAAAGTACACTTCCAGAAGTCCAATTTTCATTTTGAAAAAATGTTTGGATTTGATTACTCCTTGTCTGTGTTATGTAGGAAATACATTTTTTATTTTATGTATTTTAGTAACAATAAAGCAAAAGTGAATTTTGGGAAAAAAAGAAAATTAATTTGGTACTATATTAATTAAACAATAGAAAAAATCGAAAATCCATTTCCTACATAACCTAGAAAACAGAATAATGAATTTAAATATGTTTTCAAAATTAAAATCGGGCTTTGGTACTGGTGAATTTTTCTTCCGCTTTTTGGGACTTTCATAGCCGCATATGAGTTCGAACATTTTCAATCGCAAAATATAGTGACGTGTGACTGCGCGTAGGTACGCTATACGGATTTCCGGGAATCTTAGCCCTGACTATTATACGGGCGATAAGAAATCAGTTACATACAATATTATAGCAGTAGAATAATATTATTTATAAACATTATTATTATAACATTATAATGATACACAGTTGCTAATGAAATATTGTTCAGTATATGCCATCGTGATTCAGTCCATGCACGTTTCTATTTGTACTCACTACCGATTTTATTTTTGTGGTAAAAATGAGTAATTGGCGTTTTGGTAATAAAAAACGAGTTAAATTATTCATAACACGTAAAAAATTGAAACACAATTTGGCAAATTTATTAATAAAGACTAAAGAAATTCAAGAACTCGATAATGACAACAGCAATACTGTAGACATTGGAATAGATATAATTGATATGTCACCCGAAGAATACGACGCCAAAAAAATTGCATTTTTAAAAAAAAATGATTTATCCATTGATGAAATAATAAAAATAGAAAGAAATACCGTTGGACAACAAGAGAATGAAGATTGGAAAAAATTTAAAAAACAACGACTTACGGCCTCTAATTTTGGAAAAGTTTGTAAATTAAGACCCACCACTTCGCGAGCGAATACCATAAAATATATTTTATTTATTTTACAATAGTAATTGATTAGGTATATTATTATTTTTATAAAATGTTTTACTAAGGTATGGTATTGAAAACGAATCAATAGCCTGAAATGCGTTCCAAAAACCATAAAGGAGAAAATCGAACCACCGGGATTGTTTATTCATAAGAATAAACCCTATCTCGCAGCATGTCCTGACGGATTAATAGGTGAAGACGGTATCCTGGAGATAAAGTGCCCTCCGAGCAAAAAAGAATATACACCAGAAGAGGCAGTATATAAAAAATAAAATAAAGTTCATGATATCCGATGGTGAAAAAATTACTTTAAAAAAAACTGATAATTATTATTATCAAGTTCAAGCACAACTCAAAATTACAGAAAGGAACTACTGTTATTTTGTTGTGTGGATTTCAAAAGGTTAGTATATGACAATTGTTTACGTAGAATCTAAAATATTATAATTTATACGTTCAATTTTAAACGTGTTTATTTTAGGTTTTATAGTAGACAAGATATCCAATGATGTCAAATTTGGGACATCAAAAATTGAACCATTTGTTACAACATTTTACATGGAAGCGTTACTGCCTGAAATCATTGACCCAAGATTTGATAGAGGACTACCAATAAGGTCCGGTATACCGACAAAGAAGCTCTAACTAAATTAAAGTGTACTCGTATTTATGTAGCAATATAATATAATGCAATAAATTGTTTTTTTTAAAGAAGGTACTTACTGCTATCAATATATAATTTATAATGATTATGTTTTTGAATAAAATTATGAACTAGGTACATTATAATTTAGGTAAATACCTACGATGTTGTATTTACCTACCTGTTTTGTCAATGCGCGCTGTGACGGTAATACAATTATTGTTGAACTGTTTACTGATAAAACGTGATAATTACGCGTTCGGGGAACTCACGCACACTAATGATCAGTTACTACACACACACTCACACAGCAATTCCCAATGAATATAACATATTGCCTATACTCAGCCCCTTAAAAACGGTCCACTTTCAACCGCCTTAAGACGGATACGGAAAGGGAACGGACGCAAAACGAGACGAATAGTAAAAAAAAACATGCCATGCCTGAAGGGACTATCGCTGTCCCAAGATCCGCGAGATCGCTCAAATCGTATTTGCCTAGGGGTTAGTAAAAACCGATTGGTTTGCGACGACGGAATTGGATTATATATATACACACCAATTATCACCGGTGCTAAAAAAGTTACCTACAGTTTAATTTTCGTCTCCTCGTATCTAATACCAAATTTACATCGACATTATTATGTCAACTATATTCAGTAGAAACAAGACATATACATGTACCAATGTATCTGTATGTAGTGTAGATACTCTCGTTAGTTTTTTAAGCTTCTTTTAACACTTATATAATTTTTTTAGAGTAAATAATAATAAAAAAGAACGTCAAAAACGGTACAGGGAGCTGAAGGGAGCATGATATAAAAAAAAAAAAATCGTAATAATTTATTTTATCATTATGACATATTTAGTTCCTATCGCAATCTGTTCTTTTCTGCATATTACTTTTACAAAATAATATCGATGTTTCACATCTGCCAGGCGTCCCGTGACGGCTCACATTTTATAATACAATCAAGATGGTTTACGGTTTTAAATATTATTTTACTAACGACATGGTTAAACTAAATATTTTAAAACACATACAAATAACTATATAAGTACAACCGTTCCAAACAGAGGACTTGATATGATTGTGTGTACGTGAATAATTCTAGTCTCGTAGTGTCAGCCGCGCGTCTCTAGACGCGTGCATAGGAATCGCACCTTAAGTATTATTATTTTTTTTAATATTTATTTTAATTAATTATTATATATCAGTACGAATTCATTTTGACAGATATAATATTAGTTATGATACTAATAATTTGTTTAAAACATTGTTTTGTGCAAAGAAGTATTTTATTTATTTCAAAATGAATAATGAAATATCGGAGGATGAGGATTTTATTGAACTTATAAACTTGATTGCAAATGAACATCGAATACCAAAAATATTCAGGCAGCGTCCAGATTATTTTCTATGTCTTCGTGATTTTAAGTTTGTTGAAAGGTTTCGGCTATCAAAACAAGCAGTATTGTATGTACATGATCTAATTCAATCAGAAATCAAACATCCAACAGACAGGTTATTAAAGTTATGTACAACTAAGCTTTCCCTTTCGGATTTGCATTTAAATAACTCACCACTGATTCTGTATAATTTATATATTAATTGCTATTTTATTTAAGTCTTAACTTAAGAATGTAGGTATTACATTGATTTTATAATTTTACAGGAACTTCGCCGTTACATCAAGACAAATGGTACTAATGGCTTTGAGGTATTTTGCTTCAGGTTCGTTTCTGGTTGTGGGTGGCGATTTTGTGGGTGTGCATAAATCAACTGCTTTAAGAACTATAACACGTGTATCAAGAGCTATAGCTAGACTTAGTTCAAAGTTTATTAGGTTCCCCGAAACAGAAGAAGAAATCTCAGTAACTAGGCAAGTTTTTTTCAAAATGTAAATTTCCAAGGTGCATTGGTGTTATCGATTGCGCTCATATTAAAATTAGATCACCCGGAGGGAAGGATGCAGAAATATTTTGAAATCGAAAACAATATTTTTCATTTAATGTCCAGGCAATATGTAATTCGAATCTTAAATTTATGAACATCGTAGCAAGATGACAAGGTAGTGCTCACGATTCAACAATTTTTAAAAACTCCGCAATACGAGGAAAATTTGAGAGGGGAGAAATGGATGATAGTTTACTAATAGGTGATAGCGGATATCCAATCAGACCATTTTTGTTGACAAAATTGTCAATTGCATCAACACGAGCTGAGCAATTATATAATAAAGCAATAACAAGAACGAGAAATTGTATTGAAAGAAGTTTTGGAGTCTATAAGCGTAGATTCCCAATTTTATCAGTTGGAATAAATATCAATGTGTCAAAAGTTGAATCAGTCGTTGTGGCAACTGCAGTATTACACAAGATTGCTATTGACTTAAATGAAATAGTACCCAATATAAGTACAGAAATGGAAAACCTAATCAACCTATCATTTAATTGAACAAGGGACAGAGACACAAAATCGTCGACCTAATGGGGCAAATTAAATCATAAGAAACACTTTAATAAGATACTTTGAAACAATGTAAAATTTACTTTGTCATTATCTGGACAAACATAATAATATAATGATTTAATTTAATATAGATTAACAATTTTAAACAAATAATAACAGAATATAAAATATGTTTATTACAAATTGAACATAATTAATTTTAATACTATGGTATATTACAACCTAACTAACAACTGTATTATTACTTTTTATTTAATTTTTAATTTGGTAATTTTTTTTTTTAATTGATTTTAATTGATTTTGAAAAGCCTTTAATTTTAAATCTAAAAGTTCAATTTCTTTGGCATGCTTTTGATTCATAAGCTCTATTCTTTTATCTGATTTTCTTTTTTCTATTTCAACAGAGTTTTTATGTCTGGAATTCATTAATTCAATTTTAAGTTTATGTTCTTTTCTCATTAGTTCTTCTTGAAACTCTACTAAGTTAGTTTTGGAAGAGGCCCATTTAGTAAGTTTATCATGTAATGGACGATTTTGAGCACGACCTATATTGTGATATTTTAAATACATTTACAATTATATTTTGGAATATTATACATCATTGATAATCAAGAAAGTAATAAGTTTAAATATCATACTACAATGAAAATTGATGTATACGATAAATGAACTAATTTTACAATAATAACATTAACATTAATTTTAATTATAATATACCCACATAAAAATATTGGAGTTGATTTTACTTATGTTAAGTTATTAATAATACTGACATTATCATTAACACAATGACAATTTTAAAGCATCTATTAGGATTTAGTCATTTAAATAAACCATAAATAAATGATAATTTGTGAAATTAAAATGACTGAAATTATTAAAACTAAATCTTGTATTTTAGTTTTGAAAAATTAATTACCTAGATAGGCACCCTAATTCATAAATATTTACTTATAAAATAGTCAATTAAGTGATATATTTTTTTTCCTACACTTATTGAATGAAATACATTAAAAAAATTAGGTACTTAATTGAACATTTTAGTTAAAATACAAATGATATATTAAATTCCATTGCAATAAATATTAATAATTACACTGCTTTAATAATAGAAAATATTATAAAAATTGCATACAACAAATGATGGCATATATGTCCTTGCAGATTCAAAAAAAAAATAATGGGTTTCTGTCTGATGAAGCTCAGAAAATATTAACTCAACTTTTAATAAATCTTCTATTCCAAGAGCAGAGCAAGTATGAATTGAACATAGTTACTTATTATATTTAAAATATTTAAATTGGTGCTTTTTCAAAATATTACAGAGGTAATGATTTATTTTTTCAAAAAATATCTGAATTGATAGTGCAAATATTTCCCAAAGAGCATAAGGTAATAATTCAATATGTACACAATTTTTTCTTATAGATAAAATATAATTTTACCTCAGATAAATAGTTTTTGTTTTATTTTGAATTTAGAGTGTTTATTTTATACCAGCAAGGTCAGAGGGACCAATATGTCAAGCATTTACAATAAATTCAATGTTTTAAGAATAAATTGTAGTTGAATCAACAACAATTTAGTTCTGAGCGAAAAACGACGTTCAAATGTGTATTACATTAACACGTTGGTGTGTTAAAACGACTCTATTTTTCTATGTGTGTAGTTTGAAACTTGTTAAAAATAACAAATTGTCCAAGGTAACTTACACAGACAAAATGTTAAATTAAAAAATGTGTTTCTAGTACCACGAAGGTATGCTCTTTCATCAGTAAACGCTTTTTTGCCACATTTTTTTATATTTTCATACTCACTACGAAAAGTTTTGGGTGATCGATAACATTCACCACAAACGCTGTTAAATTCTATCGCTAATTTTTCATAGAAGGCTACTTTTAGTTTGTTTGAGTTAACATCTGTTTTTTTGCATTCAATTGTTGAAGCATATTTTTTAACCAGAGCGAGCAATGTTTTCTCTTCTTTGTACGAAAAGTTAGTGGTTTTTTTTTTTTAATTGAAATCATTTTTAATAAAAAAAGATTAATCAAATAAATTAAACTTTAAAACTACATAAGATTAATATTATTCTGAAATTATGAATTAATGTTATCATGCTATCATTTTTGAACAAGAAGTGATAATGCATTGATAATAATAATATTAATGTGGTGTAGTTGTCCCAACGTCCATAGAATCCACTGACTGCTTTGATAAACCTAGTTTAACTACCTGTAGTTTAAACTATCATTGAACACAGGGGCGGATTTAACAATTTTCTGCCCCTATGCCAAATTAAATTTGCCACCCCTATCTAAAAAAAACTTACTACCTCTTTAATAAAATATCCTCAAATAAATTAATTTTTTCAATACCTACCTAATATGCAATTTTTGCTTATTATAGTATTACGAGCATTTCTTAAACAATAAGATAAGCTATAATACAATACTATCGTCGTTGTCGTAGACGAGTTCCTGGGAAAATATAAATATTATTTTGCTAAAAATAAACAAATACAAAATCCATAATTTTAAGATTTTGAAGTCATAAATACAATTTTAAAAATTATGTACCTAATTTTACAAAATCAAAATAAATGTTCAACATAATTTTGCCGCCCTCCAAAATGTGCCGCCCCTGATTGAACAACATGGCAAATTTTAAACTTAGTTTAATATTTAAACCTAGTTTAGATAATCTCTAGACTGGTACAACTGGCCCTAACTGGTTTCCAACGCACGACTGAACTTAATCGTGGCGACTCTACATGTCCGAGAACAGTGTATTGCGACTGTCGATTTGTTTCAATCACAAACCAATTCTTGGGCAGTGAATTTCGATTTTAACGTGCATCAGTATGGCTAAATTGCATTTTTCGGGGGGAAAAGTAGAGCAACCAATCGAAATTGTTCGAAAAAATGTTGAGTTGTTTGATCTGTCTCACAACAAATATAAAGACGCAGAACATAAAGATAATATAAAGTAATATATAAAAGTGCATCAACTTTGTCTCTCTGTTCTAATTGTGTTAATTGTGATTAATAAATCATCGTCCTTTTGCTCTTCCTCGAGAAGAAGTAATATTATTTTATTATTGTTAATAATTGTATTCATGTTCTTACTAAGTATAAAATTTAACTAGAAAACACTAGCCCTCACTGGACGAAAACCACAATGATACTGAATACAGGTATAGAATTTGACGGTTTTTTTTTTTTTATTTTTACGTCATCGGAGACGGGTCGCCTAGAAAACACCAACGACAGGTCGTAGCGAGCGGTCGCGCCATGGAAACCGTACCTTTACACCGCCTAGTGCAACGAGGGAAGGAAACGTACTCGGCCGGGAACGAGACGGTCGAAATAAAAAAATACGTTTTTCGGGGACAAAAATTTTGGTTGAGCGCTATCCGCCGTAGAAGACCGCCCGGGTTGAGACCGACCCGAAACATCATCGCGCGCGCCCCGCCCCCGTAGGGCGGTTAACAACGGGGGAGGGGCGCGCAGCGGTGTGGTCAGAGGGATCGATCGTACACGCGTGGTTCAGTTGCGTACATCGGGCGATTATGAATCTTAACAAGCCATTAATCTTATAAACCTTTGCAATGCGTTTAGCATACATACAGCGGAAATTGTTTCGTGGTTGTCGGAAGAGGAAGGGATAGGTGCGCCGTAAACACGCGCTGTCCCCGGCCGCGTTGCTTTACTGGTAATCGGGCGGACCGGGGTTGACCTTACGGTCGCAAGTGACGGCGGTCTCTACTTAGCGCGCTCCGCGACGTCCGTCCACGAACCGGTATATAAACCGATCGGTTCCGCGGGACGTTTACCAGTGAGAACCGGATCACGCACGCTCTGAGGTTAGCCCGGCGCGCTGCTGCTGTCGGTGCCGGGGACTAGAGCGCGCTGCGGTGCACGACCGACGAACCGATTTCGCGACGTCCCGTGTACGAGGAGCATGCGCGTGTTGAAACCGAACGCGAGTCACGGTCGCGGCCGAACGCGTCATTACCGATACTGTCGCTGACCGTCCAATCGGTCCGTCGAACGGTTATCGAATGCGATTTGTTTGAACGATTGCCGCTCGTCGCACGGTCGGTCGAAAACTACTACTGCATACGTCGATTCCCATTGGTCCGGGTAATGGTATCGAACTGCACTCGTTCAATAATACGAGTTGAAACTTAAGACGGGTTTTCACTATGAACGATCACGTGTACGTGCATAAAAATAGTTATAACCGTGTTACTGAACGTTTTTTTGTGTACAACAGTTTCCAATACACACGAAGGTATTCTGAAATAAAAAAATCGCTTTTATAAAATATTAAAAATCTTACGCTTCCGAAAGCTATGGCTCAGTCAGTTATAAACAGAGTTCATTATGAGCTTAACCCGCTTGTTCTTTGATTCCAAGAAAATAATTTGAAAAATTCCTAATTTCCCAACCTTAAAAACCTCACAGGGTGTTTTAAAAATCATGCAGTGCTAATAGAGCTAATGGAGGAATGGCGATATTCATCCAAAACAATATTGAAAGTAAAGAAATCATCAAAATCCACTTGCAAACAATAGCGACGATAGTTGATTTCGATAAGCAAATTTGCATTTGTAACATTTCTACACCAGACAGTACTCCTTTCAGAACCTTTGATATTGAAAATATAATTGACCAGCTTCCAAAACCTTTAATTATAATGAGAGACTTCAGCAGCCGAAATAAATCTTGGGGATTCAACATTACTGACACCCGTGATAAAACAATTGAACAAATAATCGAAAACGAACAATCCCTCATATTATTGAACAACGGAGATCCTACCAGATATAATAGTTCTAATAGATCATTATCCGCCTTATACCTAACCATAATCTCCTCTGATCTAGTATCTTCAGTGGAATGGCCTAACTTCATATAGAGGAAGCGATCACTGACCTATAGTAATTCGTATCCAAAATAAAAATACTTCATATGATCCCCCTCTTTTAAATGAAATCTCATAAAGTGGAAACTTTTTTCCGAATTAATCAAACATGATCTGATTTTAAACCCAATTGACCAGAATGCGAACATCTCCCAGGAACATATTGATTCTATTGTTAATGATTATTCTAACATAATACTTAAAACAGCAAACATAGCAAAAGGACTCAAGTATAGAAACAACAAACACAGAACAGCTCCCTGGTGGAATGATGACTGCAAAAATGCTATTAAAAAAATACAAAAAAGCGCTTAACCGCTTCAAAAAAACTAGACCCATCAGATGATATACCCCTTAAAAAATCAAGAGCTGAAATTGGATTCATCGCCAAAATAAGCAAAATACTATCTTGGAAAAATTTTACCTCTTCTATTAATCACAAAATTGACACCTCAGCATTATGAAACAAAATTCGGTCATTAAAAGGATATAAATCATTTTCTACTCCAGATCGTATGAGAGATAATCTAAACAAAATGGAAAAATCACATTAAAAACTAAAAACTAGTTTCATGGTTAGACTGAACATCATCAAAACTTTATCAAACCTTTCATGGGGTTCAGACAGAACAGCTTTAAATTAATTTACAAATCATTAATACTTTCGCTCGTGAATTACGGTTCTGTCATTTATGGCATTGCAAAAACTAAGACTCTTGCCTCACTCGACCCGATTCATAACTATAGAATCAGATTAGCCACTGGTGCTTTTCGAACAAGTCCAGTGGTCAGAATGTTGTGTAACACCGGAGAACCACCACTTAAAATTATTCGTAACATTAATACGATCAAGTATATGATCAAGACCTCAAACCAACCAAAACATATACCCTCCTCTAACTTTCACCAAATGTTCAAAATACCAAACCAAAGAATCCCATTACGATTTTTGAAAACTTCAATTTGATAAAAAAGAATATCAGTTTTAATATAAATATAACCAACAAAGCCTCTTTTCCTATATAATTCCCTTGGACTTGGTTTCCGGATATAAATACGTATCTTTTCAAGTTTTAAATAAAGCTCAAATACGAGTATAAACTCGATATTATTGTTTCCCAATTCTACGTTAATCACATACACCACAACCACACATGTCATATACAGACGCTTCTAAATGTTTAAATGGAACAGGTTTCATAATAATAGACTGCTCTCTATTCATTTTTTTCCATTTACTGGCATTTTAACAGCGGAAGCTTATGCGTTATATATGGCAGTCCAACTCACTATCTTATCTGACAATACATATACTCGTATAATAAGCGACTCATTTAGCTACTACAATACCAACACCCTCAAAATGAATTAATCTAACTTACCAAAGACCTTATTTTTTCATCGAAAAACAAAATCAATTTTATGTAAGTCCCATCCTATATACGTATCATTGGGAACGAAAACGCTGATAAAATTATGAATGAAGCAGTTACATCCTCAACTTCCACTATCACATAGCAAAATTACTAGGAATTTAATACAGCAACAAGCTTAGTAATATAAAAAAAACTGTGTCCAAATGGACATATCCAGGAGAGAACAAACAAATATGAATAGATCCAGAATTGGTAACTCTCACGTCACTCACTCATATTTGATAAACAAGGAGCCCTGTCCATCGAGTGACATATATAAAGCTCCACTTACAATGATACACATCATTAGGTGCCCATACACGAGCGGACTTTTTGACGGATTTGGTCCGCCACGGACCTAATCCGTCAAAAAGTCCGCTCGTGTGTGTGTGGTGTTCTGAGGATTTAGTCCGGCAGATTTGGTCCGACGGATCAAGTCTCTCGCTTCTCCACAGACTAAAGGACCAGGTCCGACAGACCACGGACCTTGATAAGAAATTTTTATTTTATTGATAGTAATAACTTTATTATCACACAATATCATCTGTTTACTTATCAATGGTTCGTTAATGATTTGTATTTTGATATATTTTAATCATTTTCAAATCTTTTTTTTTTTGGTGTACCTAGTTAATTTTATTTTAGTAATATTTATATACATTTTGCACAAATCATGGAGTGGAGTAAATCTATAACAACAGCATAAATCCAGCAGCAGCTATCATCTTTCTTTTTCTCGGAGGCATATTATGTTTATTCATTATATATTAATAATAATATATAATATAATAATAAATATAATGATATTATAAATATTATAAATATAAATTATATTATTACGTTATATTAATTATATACCTATTTAAAGTTTATTAATATAAAATAACATTTTATTAACACAAATTCAGATGAGTAATAAAATGAAATAAATGAATAAAACAACTGATAACAAATAATAACTGATAACCCAGCTGTGGTCCGTCGTATAAATCAGAACGGCTTGAAAGACCAGAGCACTAGGTCCTCTGCTCGAAATCCGACGGATTTCGTTCACTAACCAGCGGACTTGGTCCGCTGGAGGATTTGGTCCGCGAAAAACAGCGGACTTTTATTTTCACGTTAGTGGACACGTTAACGGACCTAGTCCGACGGACCAAATCCGCCAAGGACCTACGGATCTAGTCCGTCGGACCAAATCCGTCATGAAATCCGCTCGTGTATGGGCACCTATTATACACTGCCCCAAATTTACAACTGTACGTAATCTTCTCAATAATCTAAGGTGTTCGAACAGGCTCTTAATCGACAAAACTCTACCAACATATAAAATTTTTCAAAAAAATAGTTTTAGATAAAAAACTGTAAATACTACAATGGTTTTTAAATTTATTATTTTAAAAAAGTAATGTTAATGTCATACTTTATATTGTAAACATTCAAAACATTATGTAAATATACCCCTAGGCTAATAATCTCTGTAATTGAAACCTTTATATTAAAAAAAAAAAAAAAGCTATGGCTCAATTACTTAAAGATACTTACTTATATTTTAATTTAGAATAACTACTTACTTACGAGTAAGACAACATGGTAGAAAAATATATTAACTTATGTGCTCAAATGCATATTACCAAGTTAGAGTGTTTGAATTAAGTTTATTATTCCTACAAAAAATGATCGAAATGAGTTGAAAAAAAAAAACCATACAGCCGTAGATAAACAAATGATCTTAAAAATTATTTGCTTTAATATTGCATTGTAATCCATTATAATTTCACCTAAAGCTTATAATTTTTACCGGTAAATACTAATTATATTTTTTGTAAAGTAATACCTAATTTTTTATTGTTACTTTTTTTAAAGTTTTATGACAATATCATATTCAATATTAATATCTAACCTGACGTCGACAATAAATGTTGAGCCTTGGTTTTTTATATAAATTTATAGACGAATTCATGTGTTATATTTATAAGTTTTAATATCTTTAAGTTATATTTTATTTTATGAATAGAATATAAATTTTAAAAGTTACCCAATAGTTAAGTGCCTATAGCTAGACACAAATACAAGCCTTACAATAATAGTTTATAATAATATTTCATTACTGTCGAGTAATTAGTAAATACGAGTACCTAACTAAAGCTGTGTCTACGTTTTTAATAATAGCACGTTACTGTTTTTTCTTAATGTATTCGTAGTTTTTATATTTATTATATTCTTTTAGAAAAACGTATTCAGAAAATTTGATTATTAATAACAAATTTGAAAATGTAATCCAAAGACTATAAACAATAGTCAGGTAAAATACTAATATACTCATTTATTTGGTAAATAATTGTTGATGTACTGTGATGTTTAATATACTTCTAGATCAATCACTTTAATGATAAAATTATTACTATGGTAATTCTAGAATTTAGCTAATGTTTCCTTGAAATGAGATATTATTAACTATAATACCTTTTAACCTTATAAAAATTGAAAAACTGAAGTATCATGTTTAAAAATCCATAAATTTAACATTCAGATTTACATTTAATGCATAAGATCTGTTGTTACTTTTATTATTTGTATTTTCTTCTATTATTGTACTAATTATGAAGTCATAAGTTCAGTTCTATCACGAAGCAATTAAATTATGTGCTTGAAACTCTATGATATTAGATCATTTAATGTCAAAGGAGTGCCTTTTTCATGCAAGTGTTATTAGAAATAAACGAACAAGAGTAACCCAATATTTTAAGGCAAAAAATATACATTATTTATACAAAATATTAAATAATTTGAACTCTAATGTTAATTCATTACAATAATAAATGTTGTAACTTTGTAGCATTACTTACACAAACACGAATTATTTTTGGAGTTTTTTAAATATTAAATATACCAAAAGTGTATTATTAATTATGTCTTTTATTAACCATTTTATGTAATTTTTTTTATTTTTTTCTAAAAACCTATCTACATAATATTATTCTAATGTATTTGTTTTCATAAAACTTGTGTAAAATTAAAATTGAATAGTATTATTTTTTGCATAATTTCCTACCTATGTTGATATTTTAATAAAAAATTTTATTAGTATAAAGAATAATTTTCCATTCATCAATTTATTGATCAATTGTATGATCTTGAAGTTCATCAGCATTTTCTTTTTCCCGATTTTCTAATTCGTTTTCGTCGTTCTGTTTGTCGTTCATCGACAGTCCATTCTGCAAACATAAAACGGCGTAAACATAAGTTTCCATACATGTGGCTTTTACGGAAATATTTTATTCGTAAAATTGTCGAAAATCTGTAATTTATTGTGAGTAGGTTTAAATCTATCCAAAGGTAAAATCCATAGTGATTACGATCGTTACAATGAGTTCGTCGAATTCCTTTTCCGCCTCTGCGATCATTCGGGCTTCGGTTTCAGCCATTTGAGCATGTTTGTCCTTGGCCGTCGTGGTGTCTACTTTAGCCGACGATTTGGTTTTCAATTTCAGTTCCCGCTGTTTCGCCTCGATAATTTTCTCCCGCCTCGTCTCGCGATCGAACATCTGTCGGCGGGACGCGAAACGACAATAAACCATTATCACCAATAACGGTCCGCGACGAAATGCACAATTTTTCCGCGCGCGTACTTACAGCCGTCAATAGTGCCTTGTCGTTTTTCCCCGGCGTTACAAACCAATCGTTCATTTCGATCACGTACGTTTTGCCGCAGTCGTCGCCGACTGCCAACAGAGCTCCTCCTTCGTGACACCTGAGGCAGTTCAGTTCCTTGTCCGCCACCTGAACATTGAAAACCGCAATAACCATTTTATCGTTGCGCGATATCATCCTACGTCCATTTACTACTCTCTACCAGCGAGTACCTTGATCGTCAGCGTTGGATCGTTTTGTTTTTGCAACAAATCCCAACACTCTAGGCACCCATCCGCTCTAGTCGTGTAAAAAACCGATGGCTTCGATTCGCTCCAAGCGCCATCGGTCAACCGCACGTCGTGATGTCTGTATGGAATGCAAACATACACAATACAACAATTTAACATTGCGCTCCTTCCAGATCAGACATTTCCCGTAGTGATATGTGGACACGTAGTTACGCTACGATCAGAAGCAATCAGTGGTGTATTTAAGGGGAGCCGTGGGTCCCGAGCCCCTCCATTCACCGTATTTTATACTTTTTTTTATTGTTGAGAGTAATATCTCTTTAGGTTTTCTTACTTTTTACCCACGAGCACACGGTGGTATATCATATACGTATATTATATTAATGATATATATATTACTGATTTATATTATTTTTGTTATATCTCCCCCTCTCCAATTTACCCATAAATCTTCTTATGTATTTCTTTGGTAATATCCCAATATTTGAATGTATTTTTACTTATAACATTCCCTCCGCCATTGAAATTACCTGGGCATACTACTGTATTTTTTTTTTAAGGGTATTTGTATGAATACGTATTTAGTGTACTTTTTTGCTCCCCCCCCTATTATTTATTTCTAAATACTCCCCTACAAGCACCGAACCCTACAAATAGGGCACATACTCTACTCGTAATATTTCGGTGGCCGGTAGATGTGCCGGTGAATCGTTACTTTTTCATTGGCTATAAACAAACGCAATGGTTTACTGACTAGCCACTGTGTACTGTCTGTCTGGTAGATCGATAGCCGTATTTAATTTATTTATAAAATATTCCTAGTATTGTGCTCTTGAGACACTCGTAGAATGGTGGTGTCTCGCGAGATTTGCCTGTCTGCATTTTTCGGTTTCAGCGTCAACCGTTGTGATAGATACCATACGTACTTGGTCCACATTATGGGCGATTCCTTGACGTCCTCTGACCATATACGCACTTGCCAGTCACCGACCGTCAAAAAGTTTTTCAAAAACGCAGGATTCCGCTGCGCCGAATACACGGGGCCGTGGTGGCAGTAATACGTAGCTGAAATCTTTTCGAAAACGGTTTTGCCCTTACGGTTGCCGTTAAACACCAATCCAGTTTCTGTGCCAATCTGTATAGTAAAAAAACATACATTTAACATCAGAACATCATAATAAAATATTCGGATTAACAACAGACTTTATTTTTTCTTAATTATTATTTTTAAATATTTGTTCTTAAAACTTAATGTTTAGTTTTCTCCTTATTGAATCGATCGATTCGCTTGATAATTATTTCATTGGATTCCAAGTATAATATGATTTATTTTCGTTTTGACTTTAATTAGCTATTCTAGTTATTCGGCCTAATATTTTTGTAAAAGTGAACACCCATTATATATCCCACCGTTCAATAACGTGAGTATTCGCAGTAGACACCGACGGTGGTACGCGTACTGTGAGAGTTCGTTTATTGTTTATTATTCGTTGGAATGTACGGTTTTATTATTATTTTTTTTTATTATATTACAATGGCTAAACGTTATTCAGAGCACGAAGTAAATTAAATGTTATTTGAAGATTTACCGTCAGATGACGAAAGTTTATCATCAATTGACGATACCGATGACAACGTAACATATACTCCCGAACCAAATAATAATACGTTATTATTTACGGAATCCTATTCAGAAAGTGATGAAAATGTAGAAATTTTAAATATAGATGAAAATATTACTTATTATTTCTCAAAAGTAAAAAATTTTCGCAAAACCAGTTTTCGACTAAATCAAATTTTTTATTTTGCTATAACTCAAAATCTAATTGATAAAAATACTTGAAATTTTCACCAGATGTTAAGATTAGCGTTCTTTATACACCGTCAAATTTTCAAAGTATTTTGACTTTTATTGAGCTATTTATAGACAATTGAAATTTTGAATTTTTTTAATTTTTTTTTTTATAAATTTTTTATAATAACGATAAAATTTGTCTGGCCAGCCAGAAAATCTTGAAAATTTAATCCAAGGTTTCTTATAAGTTATTCCTTAACTGATAAAAAAAAATCTAAAATCGTAAGTCACAATTTTTTTTTATAAGTGCTCAAAGTTCCAATTTATACGAAATATGTAAAAATCACGATAATTTGCAAGTTATTTTGTAGATAAAAATTCATAAAATTTTTTCTGTTCATACTTAAGGTTCAAAATTTTAACACGAGGTTATCTATAAGCTACTCATCAAAAATCTTGAAAAAAATTTCTACCGGAATTAGAGGAAAAAATTTTATGACTGTTTGAAATTTAAATATTTACGAAATTGCATAAATTAGAGATTTATTCTCAAACGATTTTAAATATTTGTTATAATTCAAAAAGTATAAGTCACAGATTTTTGAAATTTCTACCAGCTGTTAAGATTGGTATTTCCTTAATTTCATATTTTTTTCAAAATATTATATTGATTTTTAAGCCACTTATAGGCATTTAAAATAATCGATATTTTTACATTTTATTTTTATAATCGGTGATACAAAATACATGAAAATTTAATAGAAGATTCCACAGAAGTAGTTCTCAATGTCATTCAAAAATTATTAAAACCCATAGGCACAATTTTTTTTTATAAGCGTTTGAACAGCGAATATTGATATAAAAATACATGTAAAATATAATATAATGTATAATATTCTAGACTGACAAATGATATCGGTTTTTTTTAAAATGCTCTAACTCAAAAACGAAAAACCGCAACAACTTGAAATTTTTACCAAATCTTTATATTGACGTTCTCTATACATGGTTATGTTTTCAAAGTATTTTGACTTATTTATAGACAATTTAAATTTTCGATTTTTCCAAATTTTTCGTTTCAAAATAAAATATACTTATTACAATATTTATAAATAACAATGTATTATATTCTAGACTAACATATCATCTCCGTTCAGAATCGTTTTTCGTATGCAATGATACCTATCATTGAATTCAAATTTAACAATTCCATTATAATGACTTATCCTATGAAGAGTCGCACTTCACCCCCAAGTGTACAGCAGAGCGAGGCACATCCGGTTCTTTTTTTTAATTGTTTATATTTATATGCATACAGATAATTAAGAGAATCATCAGAATAAAGTTGAATAAATTATTAATTCGTATGACATGACCGAAAGGAATAGTTACTCTTTGTAAATATCTAAAATATATAACGTGTTTATTGCATGGTGGGATTTACGCAGTTCCGCCTTTTTTAACTTCCTAAGTTTTTAAGTTATTTTTGTTTTATTTCTAAAATCTATGCTTGGATATATTGCTAAATACAAAACAGTAACGAAAAAAAAAAAAATTTAAAATGTATATGTTCGTGCAACAAGAGTGTAGACTCTATACTGTAGACTCTACAGTGAAGAGTATACACAAAACTTTGTTAATGAAAGAGATATAGCGCGTGAAATAAATATATTGTTCTACTACAAATAAAAAGTTTACAGTAAACCATGCAGATCGTACAACTTCCAAGGCATAATACAAGCTATATGACACGACTACATTTAGAATATCAACAAAAAACTGCAATATGATCGAAATCTGTATTTATCGTCTGGTATCTTGCCCTAAGGTCGATATGACAAAGAATCAATAATCGGTTTCTAATTTTTTACCGGTTATATCTCGCAATTTTAACATAATAATTAATCGTTGTTTTTTTACCCTTATTTACTTCATTGTTGAAAGTAATATATAATAACATTAAAATAAAAAAGAACCGTTCAAGAATTGCATATTGTTTCTTAAAAAAATTATAATTTACGAGGTAATTTTGATGTGCTATAAGTAATAAAATATTGGTATTTGTGTAAAATTATTAATGTTGCATTTAAAAAAAAAAAAAACTGGACCAAGCGGAGACCGGTAAAACAACATTTGCTACAATATTGTCTCTAAAATATATTTGTAAAACTTCTGAAAGTATCACGTATCAAGAATACATAACAAAATATTACAAGTTAAAAACGCAAAATTAAGCTAGTATCTGTGTATTTATTTGGTCCTCAAATTAACAGCATCCTTGCAAGTGGACTGTGTATTTTTTAAATTATAATTATAATAATAGCATGAGTGTTGGTTTTTAGGAAGTTTCTATTAGAAAAAATTTAATTAAATTGAAATTATTAGTCGAAATACATCTTTAATAAAGATTCTTTAAGGTACAAAAAACAAAATCTGATTTCTTAGTACAAAACTCAAACTATGAGATTTTTCGATATTGTTTTATCACTCGAAATTAAAATATTTATGTGTATATATAATTTTACAAATATTGACAGTATAAAAATGTATTGTTAGTATAAATGTGACATGTTCACAAATAATATGTTTTACTACATTACATCTGCAATTGTACGTACCATAAAACGTATCGGAATCGATGGATCGTAATCCATACAAGTCACTCCGTGGGTGCGAGCCTGTTTACTCCACTCCGGTTCGTCGGCATTTTCATTTCTCGATAAATCCAATATTAACACTTCCGTGGGTTCCGTCAACTTTCGGGCGTCCCACCACATGACCTGTAGGAAGAATACAACGTCCTCAAAGTACTGTTTATTGCAATCGATTTGTCGACAACAGTTCATACTGGTCATTGGTCATTGCATCATATTGACGCTCATAAAAGGATGCCACACGAGAAAGTACAAATCCAATATTCGTATGGTTTTTTTTTTTTTTTCGTTTTACTTACGGCACATCGGGGACGTGTCGCATAATATTACGCTCAAGCACTTGTTTCCTACAGCGTTTTATTGGGTCGGTAAAGTTTTCGTTATACGTTCCCCACGGACGTTATTAAGCAAATGAAAGTTTGTGGGGAGAAAAAAATAGTATATAGATATTATGTTTGTGTGTTCATAGAAAAAATACGCAATATTTTTGTTCTATTAAAAATCGAACGCAAAAGTGGAAGATAGACCTAAATTGAGTTCGGGAAATATGCGGTGTGATCTCGGTTTTCACCTTTCTTCCGCGGTTTTACCCGTATCCACCGCTTCATTTCGGCGTCAACGATTCGTACATCGGTAACAACAATACGGTTGTGTTCTGTTATCAAGTTAGCACAGTTTCCAATCGGTCAATTTGTCCGTATCCCACGTGTTGAACGGATCGTCTACCGCGTACGGACCGGCGTGGCCGTTGGCATACCGTTGAACGCGACCGTGGCGAAGAAACGGGACAACGCCGACGCGGGTTCACGTGGGCATTTACGATATGCGTACCTGACCGTCACTCGAACCGGTGTAAAATTCCGTACTGGTTTTGGAATGAATCCAATGGAGACTTCTGACGGGATCGCGGTGCCCGTGTCTCAGGTTGCTGATGGCTACGTTCGCCGAGCTCTTGCGGATGTCCCAGTACGCGACCTGCCCGCTCAGCAACCCGCCCGCCAGGCACTGCGCGTCCCGATGGTTGAACTCGAGCGTGACGATCGGATGCGGCGACTCGATCGAAAAGTACGGAGTGTTGGACTCTGGATGGAAAAAGAAATGAGAGACATCCGAACCACGTAAAACGTTATCGGATGTGATTTTCGATGGCCTACAAGTGTGTAGTATAAAATTAAAATAAATTCCTCGAAAACGGCATGGACATCGAGTAAAATATGTATAGCACGTAATTAAATGAGTTTACGACGAGAGCTAATATTGTCTACGCGTCGGTTTCGAATACAAATAAATGGTTATGGAAATATATTTGAAAAAATATACTACGTTTGAAAGTATACGTTTATCGAAGTACGTGACTAGCGATCATGTCCATGATTATATTCAACGTTTGAAAAACTAACAATATACGATTTTGCATTGCGAATTTGAACGAAAAAATTACTAATAATTGTGTATTTTTGTTTCCTTTTTTTTTCTTTTTATTACCCAAGGTGAATATGAATGAATCAGGACTATTTTCCGGATTTGCTGCCTGGAATCTCATGTCAGCGTAGCTGACCGCGACCAGCTTGCCCTGATCTGGTGACCAAGATATGTGTTGCACCGGCCTGGTTGGATCACAAGCGTCTGACATTACTGCCACCGTCCGGAAAGACGGGACTAATGTTTGCATCTTCTGACAGCTCGAATCGGTGAAATACGATTGATACACATCTATGGCATTATTTTGATTTATGAAATGTTCGACGACCTGCAATTGAAAGTACCACATGATTTTTTAGAAGAACGTGTGTTATAGAATTTATTCGTTTAAAAAGAATGAAATCAAAAAATATAACCGACTACCAAGTTATTCCACTAAGAAATATTAATTTTCCTATTTATGAAATTTTATTAATATAAGTGTTTTGGGGTTTATTTATTTTACAGCCGAACGTAAAATAATCAGTTTCTTTATCATTACAATTATCATTGTTGTTATTATTATCTATGTGTATTTTTTCCTTCGTGTTTTATATGTATTTACGTATTATACGAAAGAAATAATTTTAAAGAAAAGCAAGTCCATCCGAATTGATGATCCTTTTCAAAACATCTAAGAAACACTTTCTTGCAATAATTTTATCTTGTAGCTTTACTGAAATATACAAATATTTATATTTATAAAGTATAATTTGGTGATTGTAAGTTTTACCGATTTTCAGGTAGTCGATTTTAGAGTAAAATTTATAACATGTAAATTTCACCGATAATAAAATCTACCAATTATAACAGTTTTCAATTTGGCGAAATCACTACTTAAAATCTCGATTTTATAATTGTGCTAGTCGATTTTAAATTATTCAACGTTGGTAAAGGAAGTACAAAGACTTGGTTTCATGGAAGACTATAAAACAAACACTAAAGTGGGTAATCAGCTTAAAATTTGATTTGGATTTTTATTTTTTGACTTAACAAATGTTTTTGAATTTTTTTTGTATGAGTTATTGTTTATAAAATCAGAAAATGTCAACATTTCTCAAGTTGCAAAATTTTTATTAGAAATTAATACTTCAGCAGAAGCATTGTTTCTACCATAAATATAAGCTCAATGTTCTGCTGAATTAAATTTAACAACTAATGCAAACAAGTCATTCCATTATCATATAACATTATCTTTATCCAAGTATACACTTTAGAATTTAGAAACACTTTAAAACAGCTCTACTTGAAATTTAAACGTTGAGTTATATAAAATTAAACAGTTTTAATGAACTTAATCATTTGAAAAACTCCACATCAAAAACACGTCGAAAGTTTATAAACAACCTGATTTCATAATTTAAAGAAAAAATATTAACATTATGCAATTTTTTTAAAGAACATCTTATCAAAACAAATCTTTTATCTTTCTAAATTAAATTTATTAGTTAACTAATTATAATTTTAATGATTATAATTTATTTTAATAATTTAAAATAACATTAAAAATGTTTGCAAGATTATGTAAATCGCTTTCTCGTGAACAACATTTGTGAACTTACTCTTAATCGCATTTAATTGTCAAGCGATAAATATTTGCCCGATTGCGAGAATATTATTGCATTTTAACGGAATACAAATATTTCAAACTCGCCTAAATTTGATAAATATCATAATTTGATCATACATTTAAAATATGATGCACTTTATGAGAATGCGAAAATACACAATATCGTGACATAAAAACCGAAGACTTTCTCAGAATCAAAGGATTTGGCAATGATCGTAATCGATGGCATACAACAGCTTACTTATTTCTGTGATATTTAATATTCTCACTCGTATTCTTGTCTCTGCACAGCGTGTAACCTAAATTTTTATTCGTTCTGTTAAACCTAAATGATTAAACTTGTAAAGGTTTTATTGCACTACGAAAAACACGAAAACTTTTTACGTACACCTACATATATTAAATTGATTGAAATATACTGTATCCATTAATTTCTCAGTTTTAAAAAATTAATTGTTTTTAAATATGTATTCCATTTTCCTTTTTTTTTTTTTTTAATATTTTAATCGCTGGATCTAATTTATTGTATTAAATACACAATGTTATAGCTGAATAAAAATGAAACTGGCAATAAATAATACAAGAAAAAAAAAAAAGAAAAAAAATACGTAATTTTGAATTGTCACAAAACAATAACAACGATTGAAATTTATTCGCATATTTCCTCAAGGGTTGGCTTATACAATACGACGAGCAGTTATTAAAATAATCGAATATCACAAACAATAATAACTCTAGGCAGATTGCATTGATATTACTCGTGTTATATATTGCATATATTTTTGGTTTTCGATATTTTTGTTTTATAAAATTTAATTATGATATAAAACAAGGCTGAAAATACTCTGTGAATTCGCTCCTCTCAATATTTTCATTCCGAATAACTGTTTTTAATCTACTCACCATCATAATAATATATATGGATCGCGGTGAATCGATCATCAAACATTTTTAAAATAAATTTATAGTTAAATCAACGATTATAAAACTAATACAAAAAAAAAATTAAGTAAAAAATACAAGTAAATAAAAAAAAAAACCGGATGGGCCTCGCTCTGCTGTACAGTTGGGGGTGGAGTGCACCTCGTTTATTGGATAGGTCATTATTACAATGGATTTGTTAAATTTGAATGAAATTATAGATATCATTGTATACGAATAACGATTCTGAACGGAGATGATATGTTTGTCTAGAATATAATACAATGTTAATTATAAATATTGTAATAAGTATATTTTATTTTGAAACGAAAAATTTAGAAAATCGAAAATTTAAATTGTCTATAAATAAGTCAAAATATGGTTCTTCGTTTTTGAGTTAGAGCATTTTAAAAAAACCGATATCATTTGTCAGTCTAGAATATTATGCATTATATTATATTTCACATGTAATTTTATGTCAATATTCGCTGTTCAAACGCTTATAAAAAAAATTGTGCTTATGGATTTTAATAATTTTTGAATATTTTAAATGCCTATAAGTGGCTTAAAAATCAATATTATATTTTGAAAAAAATATGACATAAAGGGAATACCAATCTTAACAGCTGGTAGAAATTTCAAAAATCTGCGACTTATATTTTTTGAATTATAACAAATATTTAAAATCGTTTGAGAATAAATCTCTATTTTATGCAATTTCGTAAATATTTAAATTTCAAACAGTCATAAAATTTTTTCCTATAAGTCCGGTAGTAATTTTTTTAAAGATTTTTGAAGAGTAGCTAATAGATAACCTAGTGTTAAAATTTTGAACCTTAAGTATGAACAGAAAAAATTTTATGAATTTTTATCTACAAAATAACTTGCAAATTATCGTGATTTTTACATATTTCGTATAAATTGGAACTTTGAGCACTTATAAAAAATATTGTGACTTACGATTTTAGATTTTCGACTTAAAATGAGTGAACTGGGTTTATTTTCGAAATATAAAAAAAATGCAGAATTTTAAATTTATATTCAAATGATTTTGGCTTTAGCTTTTGTTAAAATTGACGACATTTACAATAGTGTAAACTTATTATTATGATGAACTTCTTGAAGAAATATTCCCTCTTTTAGACTGGTTTGAAGAAAATTATATCGGTACAGTTATAAAAAATCGTCGTCGTAGCCCACGATATCCCCCTATAATTTGGAACGTTCATGAACGCGTACTTAATAAAGAAGATCGAACAAATAATCATGCAGAAGCTGCAAATCGTCGGCTTAATCTTCAAATGGCAGTTAACCATCCGACACTATGGGACACTATGGCATTTATATCATGTTTAAGAAGAATACAGAGTGGCCGAGACACCTTCTTTCGACAATTAGAAACAGGGAAAAGTCCATCAAAAAAGAAAAAAAATACATCGACGTCGATAATCGTATTTTAAAATTAGTAAGCGATTATGATAATCGTAATATTATGAGTATTTTAAGAGGAATAGCGCATAATTTAAGTATGATGAATTGAAAAAAAATGTAAAAATTTTATTTATAATTTTAATAGTATTATCCTCATTTTAATTAATGTGTTTATTATTAGGGATGGGCCGATACCATTTATTACCGATATCCGATACTCCGATATATGCTGCCGATATAAAACCGATACCCGATAATATTATGTAAAAATTAAAACAGCATATTTGCAACAAAAAAACATGAGCCGATACCATTAACCGATATATAATAAAACTGATATCTGAACTCAAATGTTACCTAAAAAAGTTAAAACGTTGTTTAAAACAGCTACCAACTAAGCTATTTTGAATTTTTAAATAATATTGTTGTTAAAATATTATTGTAATTTTAATGTATTGAACTTAATTTAATTGTATTGTATTTATTGTATTATTGTATTTCTGAAAGTATCGGTTGAAGTATCGGTTTTGAAAAAAAAAACCGATACCGCCGATATTTAGTATCGGTTCTAGTATCGGCCCATCCCTATTTATTATACATTTTTTTTATTTATTTCATTATAATAAATATATTAATAATAATTAAATAATATGTTTTCTGTCAAGTATATTTATGATTAAATAATATAAATAATAAATAATATTAAATAAATAACTTCAAATTTATAAAACTTCAAAACATCTCTACGCCGAAAGGGCACTACGCCGAGATGGCCACGCCGAAATGTCCTAGACCGCGGAAACGATAAATATCGCTGACAATTCATCGATCACGTATGCATGTATGTACAATACATTGTACATACATGAATGTACGGTCTCTTTATGTTAAATTATTATTATTTTATTAATAAGTAAACTTAATATTTAATTTCTTTAATTAAAAGATTCATTTAAAATTGGATTACAGAACATATTTTTCGGAAAAAGATAAATAAGTTTAATTTTAATTTCTCGTACGTAGTGATTTAAAATGACTAAGTATTAAACATGCATACAATTTAAAAATACCAACAACTTAAAATTAAATCACTTGTCTTATCAAAAGAGACGCCACTCGGTGAAACAGATTTATAAATTGTTTCACAGTTTTCTTTTAATATTGAAAAACTATCGATAAAATCGAAAACTGACCTATGATAGTACCGTCTTTGTCCGATTATCAACGTCTATATATCGTTCTTTGGTGTAAGTTGATTATCTAAAATGTGTTTACAAAAGAAGAAAATATCACCAAAAAGCGATGCATATTTCGCTTGTTTCGGAATCTACTAAATAATGTACGGACGAGCTCTTCTTTGGTCGATAAATATTTTATATAATTAATATGCTTTTTGGTTAAACGTCAATGAAAAAAAAAACAAGTAGGATCGGATCTGACGCTGTGGCGCGCCGTTTGGCTTTTTTCGATTTATGCTGAGAACATTTATCATACGAAACGCACAAGGGCTGTTTTTTGTAATCAGTGACAAACGCTCGGATTTTTTTATTTCGCATTTACCACCAGTCATTCTATCCCGAGTTAATACCTTTTGTCAGTTGCATTATCTACACTACTGTTGGTATTTTCTGTAATACCTAATCTATATTTATATGTACACGTGTAAAATATTCAAATACCACTTACTCTCATACTCGTTTATCATCGGAAGAGATCTTTCGGAAATGTACTTCTTACTATGTGTAGGTGCAAAAAGGAGGGATTTTTGAAAAATTGTATTTTAAGGGTTGACCCTTTTTTTAGATTCTGAACGGAGTGAAGAATGTATTGATTTTACAATAATGTGTGTTTTTTTTTTTTTTTTTTTTGTGTCTGTCGCCACGATTTGAGGCAGTAAAAATGCTTTTATTGCCTTATGTAGCAACTTTTCTGAAAGGAAAGTGAATCTATTTGGTACTTTGGGGGGTCAAAAGTAAAGAATTTTCAATATTTTTTAAATGCGACGGGAAAAACCCTAAAAAATGTTGGCAAAAACGGGAGTTTTTACGCAAAACCAGTTTTCGACATAATCAAATTTTTTATTTTGCTATAACTCAAAAACTAATCGATGTAAATACTTGAAATTTTCACCAAATGTTTAGATTAGCGTTCTTTATACACCATTAAATTTTCAAAGTATTTTGACTTTTATTGAGCTATTTATAGACAATTGAAATTTTCAATTTTTTTAAGTTTTTTTTTTTAAAATAACGATAAAATTTTTTTGGCTGCCCAGAAAATCTTGAAAATTTGATACAAGGTTTCTTATAAGTTGTTCCTTAACTGATAAAAAAAAATCTAAAATCGTAAGTCATAATTTTTTTTTATAAGTGCTCAAAGTTCCAATTTATACGAAATATGTAAAAATTATTTTGTAGATAAAAATTCATAAAATTTTTTCTGTTCATACTTAAGGTTCAAAATTTTAATACTAGGTTATCTATAAGCTACTCTTCAAAAATCTTTAAATAAATTTCTACCGGAATTAGAGGAAAAAATTGTATGACTGTTTGAAATTTAAATATTTACGAAATTGCATAAATTAGCGATTTATTCTCAAACGATTTTTAATATTTGTTATAATTCAAAAAGTATAAGTCGCAGATTTTTGAAATTTGTACCAGCTGTTAAGATTGGTATTTCCTTTATGTCATATTTTTTTCAAAATATTATATTGATTTTTAAGCCACTTAAAGGCATTTAAAATATTCAATTTTTTTACATTTTTTTTTTATAATCAGTGATAAAAAAAATTTGGCTCGTACAAAATACTTAAAAATTTAATAGAAGATTCCACAAAAGTAGTTCTCAATGTTATTCAAAAATTATTAAAATCCATAGGCACAATTTTTTTTTATAAGCGTTTGAACAGCGAATATTGACATAAAATTACATGTAAAATATAATATAATGTAGAATGTTCTAGACTGACAAATGATATCGGTTTTTTTAAAATGCCCTAACTCAAAAACGAAAAACCGCAATAACTTGAAATTATCATTAAATCTTTATATTGACGTTTTCTATACATGGTTAAAATTTCAAAGTATTTTGACATATTTTGACTTATTTATAGACAATTTAAATTTTCGGTTTTTTTAAATTTTTCGTTTAAAAATAAAATATACTTATATAATATTTATAAATAACATTGTATTATATTCTAGACTAACATATGAACTCCGTTCAGAATCGTTATTCGTATACAATGATATCTATCATTGCATTCAAATTTAACAAATCCATTATAATAATGACCTATCCTATAAGCGAGGTGCACTCCACCCCTAACTGTACAGCAGAGCGAGGCCCATCCGGTTCTTTTTTTTATTTGAAAATGTTTTCTACGAGTGTTATCCTAGTAGATAATAGCAAATTATCTGCAATGTTCATTCCGACGCGAACCATTATTATCTTTATTTTTAACCGGTAATCACCCATTTATAACTTTTTACTTGTTTATTCGATGTTCGATATTTTAAATATTAAAGTTAGACATAGTATTGCACAATTCATATTTTCAATGAAATTAATCGTACGTATATTAATATTAATCTGAACTGTTAATGTGATGTTAGACGAACGCAATAATGTCTAAAACAATTGTTTTAAATGTCAAAAATGTTGAAACAAAACAATTTTGAATTCGAAGATGAAGTGCTATCCCCAATACCTAGTATACCAATCATAACATAATAACCGGGAAATTCATGTGAATCATTGATAAATTTCATTATGACCTTATAAATTTATTACAGTGATTGCGTACACTCGATGTATTTATACAACCAAACCCACGCATATTTATGTAACCATTTTTGATACATCTATTTCAAAATAAAATTGTCTGAATTAAGCTAAAAAGAATATACTATATTGGTTCACGACATTATTATTGTTCTTTGTTATGTTGAACACATTGTGTTCCGAAGTGAGGTACATTTGTACATTTATCTGATTATATTTATTTTTTAATTTTTTATAAGAAATAAGATACATTTAATTTGATGCGTCATATTTGTAGGAATTATTAATTTATGGAATACATTTTTAATTCAAAGTGAATTATTCGCTTGAAAACCAAAAGAATCTTTTTGTTTATTAAAAATAAATGGTTTTTATCTATAATCATTCATTATAGTGCGATTACTGTGATCTATGAACATTTTTCCTTAACAAGCGCTGTACACTTACGCTTGACATTTGCATGACCCCTTGCAAATACGATTCGTCTTTTTCCGCTTTCTTCCGGAACCTGACCACCTGTTCCGGATCGTCGGGGTTTATGTCCTTTGGCCAACCGCCTTCCGTGTGACAGATCCCGCGCTCAGCGTATTCCACTCGCACCGTATTCGCCTGCACGCGCAAACGAACATCGTGTCATTATTAATAATCGAAAACAACGTACGGGTGTAAAAATGGTGTTTTTATTCATTTATTTATTTATATTTGTCCATAATCACTTCGTGCTCCGACCAATGCACGCCGTTGTTGGTGTTCTTGTTCACCGGGTTCTCGTGCACCCATTGCTCGTCCAAACTGGGGTCGGGCATCACACACGCCAACACGACCGGCCCGTGATCGCCGAACCGGCATTGTTTGCCGAACTCCCGTCTGCGCTTACTGTACGTGTAGTTCACTTCCATCGTCCACGGCTTTGCGCAACGCAGAGAAGAGCAACGTGAGAAAGATATTAGGAAGAAAAGTATCGAGACATTAGAAAGACATTTACGGGAGTCGGACGACGTTGGCTTGCTGGCGCGATAACGGCGCGTCCACGGGCCGTCGCCTATAGTTACCGTTGTGAATATGGATTTAATTTTCTCCGTTTTCCCAGAAATCGATTTCGGCCCGCGGTGTGTGAAGTTCAACGAGCTCCGAAAACGTCAGTCGTTTCGGGGCGGACAACATCGTAACGAACAACATTTCGGTATCGATGTAATCAGCTGGAAACGGCTGTTTTAAATTTACCCTGCGCCCTTAGCATTTTCAGAAAAGGGACAACAATTTTGTTGGGGCTCCATAATTTATATATTATTTAGGTTGTTTAATGCAAATTAGAGTACAAATAAAAATTATTAAATTTATTGCGTTTATTCATTTATGGAATAATATTATATTTTACAAGTTTTATAATAACAAAATTAAAAATCAGAGTAAACGTACATTTTTTAATCGTATATACATATATTATATATATATATATATATATATTTTGATGAAAACAAAAATCATCAAAAAACTACATTATTGTAATCTAAATGTACTTATAAATCACTTTCAATTGATAATAATACTAAATTCAACAATCTTTCTTGAGTCATTGTTGTTTTTAATGATCTTTAGTTTTGAAAAACTTCTTTCAGCTATCGCATTATTAACTGGCATGATTAAATAATCCTTGGAGTAACAGTCAAATTTGGGAACGAATCGTACATTTTAGTTAAAAGTTGTAAGCACTGAACTAGTGTAATGCACGAGGAATCAATTATGTTGCAAAATATTTTTATTCCATTGTTAAGGTCTATTCCGTTTATGTCACTACCGTAAAAGACGAAAAATATGTGACACGAGACTACGAATATTCTATTTTATTTAAAAATAGTCGTAAAATAGAAGTTATCATTGATCATAGCTATACAATAGTTGCTGTGTAACACATTATTTATAGTATTCATGGAGTCCAACGGAGAATTCAAAATAATCATATTTTTTATTTATAGATTTCCAATGTATTGTAAAGTAAGTAAACAATTAATGTTACGCGGAGCCCTATGAAGTGCGGGACATAGGCCCTGTTCGCCCCCTCTTAAGGGCAAGCTTGCCCTGCGCGCCCTCGTGTACGTCACGCGTTGTGTGCAAAATGAGTCGTGCGTTTTCTCAGCGTACTTGTACGATCGGTCACCGAATCTCCGCGATTCTCGTACATTCACACTGCAAGTGGCGACTTTCTATCTACAGTAGAACCCCTCTCGTCCGCCCTCGGCTGGTCCGCCGCTCCGGTTGATCCGACCATAGTATTATCGATATGAATACTACGTAATTTAAAAATACAATTTGGATTTTCCACTTTATAGTAGATATTAGGTTGAATATTGCAGCTAAGTCTAGAATGTCACTTGTTAAACAAAAATCTATAATTGACTTTTTTTCTAAGTAATGTAAAATGTAATTAATTTCTGATATAATCTTGTATATAATATGTAAATAAAAAAATGTTCTGTATATTCTGATAATCCGACCTTTTTCGCGTTCCGACCACACCCCCAGTCCCGAAGGTGACGGATTAGAGAGGTTCTACTGTATTTTTTTTTCTCTACGTAAATTACGTAGGTTAGGTTACCGTAACTATTAGTAACGTAATAGTTAACGCTCACCTAATTACTATAAGAAAGACTGAGATACAGCGCTGTAGAAAGACAGTAGCAGCACGAAAATAATTATTAAAATTACCATTATGGGATTATAAGTATAACCAAAATATGAATTTTAAAATAAATAATTTTTTAATTGACAACAAGATATTTTATCCACTTATGTTTTTTAAAATTATATTTTAGTCAACACCATGGACAAAGAAAGGAACTAATTTATTTACGCCAATAATGCCACTGCCTTGCTTATCACCTCACCATAATTACAATTTGTTATCTGTATTATATAGAATGATAAATTAAATGACAATTTTATGTAATAATATCTAGTATCTAAAGTTGCTTAAAATGTAATACACCATTTAACTATTGTATTCCGCTTTTTTCTGACTTGCTGTTTTCATAAATACCTATGTAACTAACTGTATACTTATTTTAATGTTATTTATAAAGGAAATAACTGGAATTGATATTGATGATCAGTCAACATTACCTCACCAGCAAGAACCCATATCTCAAACTGAATCAACAAATTTCATTGATTTGAACAGTCATGTATCTACATCAAGAGTATGATGCATAAGTGCTCGATACAAATTTAAATTGTGATTAACAACCAATTCAAGCAATTTCCTAAATAGATATTATAAATTGTTATTATAATTACTGTATTATATTATGTTTAACCACAAAGTACATTTTAAAAACATACATAATGTTCATTTAAAAAAACAATGTTTATATTATACTAATTAATAATTATTCTTATAATCGGGCATGTCTTGAATTATGATCCTGGACCGTCTCTGGTGCCAATACAGATATGATTAAGGTAGAGTCATTCTAAGAATTTTTAGGACGCGGGGAAAATTAATTCTGGAGGTTTCCTCATTCATCACAATAATAAACGAGTATTTTAAAACAATACACACAAAGTTTGCAAAATGTTGGTAAATATAGTTTTCCAAACCTCAGCAAATCTAGGTCATTTAAATCCATCGATACAATGAATTACATTTTTAATAATTTCTCGACAGCGCATTACTAGTTACCACGTTTAAAATAAAGTTTAACTTACTCCTAGATAGTCCATAAATAGCCATAGAAAATAAGAACTTAAATGTTGTCGCGTCGATACTAGCGATAACGATTTTCAACGTAAATTTGGATAAAATCATGTCAAGTGTCATACATTCCGGCAACAACAGTGCAATACAATTACAGCTATAACTATTTAAAAGTTGGAATAACTGAAAATGTAGCCTGTATAAAACAGCGCTTAAACATAGAGTCGGATTAATTTCATTCAAATGAATGTATTAATATTTCACAAAGAAAAAAAAACGGTTTAGGCATAATATACCATTATCAATAATCTCTGAACGGGTAACGCCGAGTATTCCCAATCAATCTGGACTTCCAGTAGCCTCCCTACCCTTTACATTTTTCCGGACCAGAGCCCGGGGGCAAAACGGTCCAACCCCGACCACAGCTGTGGATATAGGTATTGCGTAATCGTGTTCGTACACACAAGACACGTTAATTCCACACTATTGAACGTGGCGCGCGGCGGCTGTGCACAACCGGACGAGGGTTTTCGGGCCGCGTCGGCACGCGCGAGAAACGATGTCGGTCAGAAGGGGGTGGGGAAGGGGAAACACAGTCGGAAGACCGGAACAGATGGCACGGCGCGTCTGCATCCGGGACCGCGACGCACGCATTGATTCATTAACGTACCATTATAGGTCGCGTACGTTCGATGATACACCGTTGTTTAATAACACGCCGACAAGCTCTGCGCGCGTCCCGAAATCGATTTCGCACGGCCGAGCGACGTTTTCCAGAAGATCCGATGATTAATAACGCGCGCGCGTTCCCTCGGATCCGAATCGAAACGATTAATTACCGCGGTGCGCCACGCATAACCCGCGTGTTTGAGTTGAACGCACGACGATTGCCCTTCCCCTTCCGGAGAACAGGGATCGCACCGCGGGCACGAGACACGGGACACGGGAGACGACGGCCGTAACGTGCAGCGGTGATTAATCGAATCCGATCACGTGTCTCCGCGGACAGGAAAGTCGCGACCAGACCGGACGGCGGACCGAAGTCGACTCCGGAGGGGCGGGCAGGATCCAATCGATTTGTTTTTCGTCCCCGCAATACGGGCGGACGGAAAACGACACCGGTCCCTTACGGCCTCCGGGCGATTACCAAAGCGGTAGAGCTGTTATCCGTTATTTTATCAAAACCATTTTGAAACGGTCGGATTCAAAACGACACTTGTAATATATTGAGCTGAATAAAAAAAAAAAAAAAAAAAACGTGTAAAGCGAACACATGGAACATTTATACTTTTATACTTGAAACCATTGTAACATTGCTCTCGACAAAAAGGAAAAAAAATCGTTCTGAGTGAAAGAGATCGGGTTGATCAGTTCATACTTCTGAAAATGGCTAACATAGTAGAACAACCAGATTTCTTAATAATGGTAGGTTGAACTTTTAATGTTCTAACTTATGCGAAAAAAAAATAGCATCTACAATATGCAAAAATCTACATTTTTCGATACCTATAAACCATTTTATTATTTTTCTTCCCCTTTCTCCCTACTATTTGGATTCGGTCACCCTTGTACTAAACCTCCACTTGTCTCGATATTTTACATCCCCCTACGTGCATACCAACAGTTCTTACCAACAGTTAACAGTTCTTATTAACAGTTAATTTGTTGACTGAATTACGATTCAGTCCAATCGTATCCAACCATCTCTATTTTGGTCTTTCTCTTCCTCTTTTCCCTTCAACGTCCATTTCATAACCGACCTTACTGTTTTTGTTTTCTCTCACTCTATCACATACCCAAACCATCTCAGTCTATTTTCCCTCATCTTATCCACTATTGACACTAAACCAATACTACTTCATACACCATGGTAGTCTCGTCCTGTCATCCTGTATCTCTTTCTAGTAGGTACTTTACAAAAAAGTACAAATTACTGTTCAATGTAACCTTAAGCCAAGAACATTATGGGGATCTTTATATACGTGGCTAACAGGGACGTGCCTTTCTTGTTAAATCCTTAGTCTGGATTTGGTTATATTTTCTTTTATTTCGTTCGTTGAAGAAAAATTGGAAAAAAAAATAGACCATACGAAGCATTTTGCTTTAAATACAATATTTTATTAAAAAAAAAAATTAATAAATAATACACACGTACTTAGTAGACGTAAAAACGTTTAGTACTTTTTTTTAAAACTAAAACTACACATAATCTTATATTGCTTTTTCGCGTAATCCTAGATTAAGTTAAGATTGATTAAGATAATATAACAAAATAGAGAAAAATATGTTCGAAACACACAACTAAAACAATACAATTTGCTCTTCTTTCCCACAACATAATACATAGTATTACAATAATGCTGTTGAAAACAACAGTTTGTACAAATGTTTACTACGTAATTATTGTCCTACTTCTAGAAAAAAAAAGTAATAAATAAAAATACATGTATCAATTGAATATTACAAATCCTCAGAGTCTAAATGTAATTTGTTAAACCTGCATATAGATCTTAAACATGAGCATACACGAACAAATACACGCGTACAGTACATACGTACATACATAAATATTGAATGATAATAGTAATAATGTATAGATAGACGACATTTTTGTACATATTGTACCTATATATTTAATATAGTTACGGTTTATTACTAAACAGGCAAACGGTTAACTCAAAATAAATAAATAATGATAATTAATAGAACATAATAGGTATAATGTGCTACGTAAATATTAAATTTTGTTGCAATAGGTAAGTCGGAAGAGAAGCAAACCGCTAACCGGAAATCTGTGTAAGTCTTTAGATATCTATAGAACACCTTTGGAAATGATTGGAAATTTTTTTTTCTACCCCATTTTGTATTTTCCGTTCCTCTTCGAGCGCCCATCGCATGCGAACTGTATGATATTCGATTACGATAAACGCACCTGTTTGCTCGATATTATAGTGTGTACGTGGTATACAATACAATAAATACGGGTACGTGTGTTGTGTAAAAAGTGATTTTTTTTTTTCTAAGATGGTTAAGGCGAAAACAACGTGCTTCATCATAATATTATGTATTTGGGTAACGCGTAACTGCACTTATACGAACAACTCGATTATACGACTACAACGACTACGAGAATTAAAGACTAAGACTAAGGACTAAGCAAAATTTCAAGAGTGTGAATAGGTATGGAAACGCGTCGACGTATTTCTCGTGCACGGCGTATTGATCGGGAGAGTAATGTATTATAATTAATAAAATGAGGAAATTAGTATAAATATCATAACGGAGTGAGAGAAAATGAAAAATAATCCCCAGGCATCGTGACGTTATCACAGCGCACGACGGGAATGCGCAACATGAAGAGGGACGAGGGAAGGAATGGGGAAGAACAAAAAAAGTTTAACAAATTCACGGTACATCATAACGGTCCCGTCGCTTTGTGTGTAATCGTCCTCCGGTGCACCGGTGGACTGAGCTGATGATCGATGTACGTAGCATTGTTTCGTGTAATACATTGTTAAATTACTTTTCACCGCCGTGCTCGCGTTCAGACGACGGTGCCACCGCAGTTCAAGTGCAGCAAAACGTTGTACTCGACTATGGCCATTGTCCGTTTTTCGTCTGCCGGACTACAAGATTCCTGCGAATACCAACGAATTAAACGTTATCAGAACGTCACTAGATCAAATCGTAATATAGGCCTGGTGTGTCCGCCCGAATTATAATTAATACCGTTGTTTTTTTCGAAATCTTACAGTCAATTGGGATGGATCAATCGATTGGAATAAAATCCGTCACAAATTGTATACTACTGACAATTCGAAACTAGTTTTTTGTTTTACGGTTACATTCGCGGGTTCAGCGAACAGTTGTCAAACGTCGAAAGTGCCCTACCGTTTATAACTAGAGACACGCAATCCTGGATCGCGAATGAAAACAATAAAAATGTACCTTTAACCGTTCATAGGACCACGGCCTATATCGGACGACGACCGTGATGGACTCAGAGTCCTTGGAAACAGAATACGTCTTGTCATCTGGCCACTGTACGTGAGAAGTTCGGTCAGACGAATCCCATCGGGTGCCGTTCACTGCCCACAGGCCGGTGTTCGACGGACAAGTCATCGACATGGACAGACCGGTCTGGCATTCGTTCACGTTGCTTTTGCTCGTGCTGAAAAATAAAATACAACAAATCTATAAGAATAATGATAAACATAATGTATCATGTGGAAAAATCACAATTCGACCACACCTCGAAATTTTTACATTTGATGGGTTCAAAATTCGGAAAAAAAAATACGAAGTATTATTAATAAATCATTATTATCGACTAAACGATCGCGGAAACTAGTATATTTGTTACGACTTAAACGTGGATTTCCACTCCCTGTTCAGATGATAATACAATAAAATATTGTCGTCGTACATAACTGTTTTTTTTTTTGATGATTATTTATCATTTTTCAAAATTTTCAAAATTATCAATTTTTCCGTTGATTGAGATATTGCAAAACGAAGATAATCGACAAGTACACGTTATATAAGGATTTGTTTAAAGTATACTGACATACCCAAATACAGTGCAACAACTTCAACCACAAAATTAATAAAACAAAGATTTTGGCAATCACACCTCCTACCCACGGGATCGTATTACAACCGAGAGAATTTAAAAATATTGGCACACGTTTTATTGAATATTTTTATTTCAAGCGAGCCATTGGATTTAAAACCACTCGATTAAACGATATTGATTCAAAATCTGCCGATCCGGGTTTGTCAATTTCGAGTGTAAAGCGTGCGCTAAGTGCCCGTATGAAAAATAGTCAGTCGTAGAGGAACGTTTGAATATTTAAAACGATTCATCAGTGCTGGTCTGTATTCATTTACGCTCGTGTAATGCACGTGTTAGGTGTACTGTTGGACTTGCCGATAGGACACAATGATGAAATAGTCCGTCAGGTGCTTGACGACCGGAAGTTGAAATCCGTACACGAACATCGACATGTCGCTGCAATGCTGAAGAAGTTCCGAACGTCCGCACTCGTCCGTCACGTTATTAACCGCCGTGATGTTGCCGTAACTCCCGCGCACACCGACCGTCATATCCTTGTAAGTGACGTCTGTAACAGAATCGATCTTCTGTGAGGATAGATTTCAAGATGTTTAATCTTATCTAATAATTATGCACCAGCAGTTCTTAACAATTGTAATTATTATTAAATTTTTTCAGGAACATAAAGGTTCCACAAAAAAAAAAGTTTGAAAATCACCGGACTGAATTGTACATAAAATTGTTTGTATAATATTATAATTAAGGATTTATACACACAAAAAAAACTCAAAATATGTTTCTAAAAATGCTGTAATATATTACAAAATATGCATTTATTTTTTAAATATGCACTTATAATCAAGGAGTCGAAATGGATACAATCAGTTTTTTAAGCTCGGGAAAATTTGAAATCAGGTATGAATCGAAAACCGAAGCCCGATAGTTATGTGAACTCGGTTATTCTACACAAAACCCAAATCTGGAGTAAAATAAACCCAGTTATAATTCAAAACCCGGAATTCGAATTATTATTGAAATGCAGTTTAAAATGTTAAACTAGGTATGTTAAACTAATCTATTACAGATAAATAAAAAAATAAAGCGTTCATCTTAAGTTAATTTCCGGAGAACGGATTTTGGAAATTAAGTGTGTATTTTTAATTTCTATCCATTAATGCTGAAGATACCGGTAGGCAGTATTACCTAAAGAATTAGTCAATTAATTATTAAATAATCTATGCGGAAACCTTTCTTCGACCATTTTAGAAAGTATTACGCAATTAAAATGTAATACATAAATAAACATTTTAATACTACATTGTTTTAACTTTAATCTTCTTAGATTCATTATATTTAAAGTGTAACTAGTTATTATTTATATTTCATTTTTATGTATTTTCCAATGCTTAAAATTCTTATAATTATTCGGCTACTGCACACATAATTCCACTCATCAAAATTGTTTAACATAAATGTCCAAATAGTGTGCATGTCGCAACTAAATAACTTTAATTGGTTTTAGTAGTTTTCAATAATTAATTATATAATCTTCTAGTTTTAGCAGTTTAATTTTTTTTAATTGATTATTTACATAAATAAAACTTTCTAGTAGTATTATACAAAATTTGTATTAACACAATTATCGCTTTATAATCATTAAATATTTTATAATTTAATGTCACTCCTATAAAAAATAGATATTCTATAGTCATTAGTCTTTTTTTTGTAGAGTTATGTCTATTAAGAGTATTAAAAACAAAGTTAAAAATTAATAGTTATGCAATCATATAATAAATATTATTATGATATTACAATTATATAAAGTGCTTATGAGTAGAAAATTAAAATTAATAATTATGTGATACTTATATAATTAAATTCCTTTAGTTAAAATCAAAATTTGAAATTTGTATTTTCTGTAAAAGAAATAATTTCTAAGACTTCAGAGAAAACTCCTTGAAACCATTCCTGCCTGGCAATATTATTGTATACCTTATCATAAGAATAGAAGAAGAAGAAGAAAGTAGTAGTAGAAGAAGTAGAAGAAGTAGAAGAAGGCCTTATCATAAGAATCGAAACTCCGAAACCCAAGAAAACATAAAACCCGGTTTTATCCCAGCAAACGCAACCCGTGAAAATTCTACTTACTTTGATTTACTGCTTATAATTAGGTCGAAAATATTTCATTTTAAATCATGTTAAAACGTCATAAGTATTGTATTATAAAATTTAACTATCATTTTTAAAAATATAATTTTGTTCGTTTACATGTATCTATAAACGACTCCTAATTGTTGTTGCTACTTTAGACATTTTTTTGCATTGAAAAAGAAATTCACTAGATACAATAACTGGAACAATCTTACACCTAAAAATAATACGCACAACACTGACTAATAAAACTCTATCATATGAATTTATCAATATTAATATAATCTAAATATATGTTGCATCCAAAAAAAATGCGCAATATACATAAAAAATGTACTTATATAAAAGAAAAACAAATTTTTTAAAATATTGAAATATAAAACATCTTATATTTCATGACATTTTCAAACACTCAATAAAAACTATAAGGACAATACCGGACCGTCGAATATATGTACGTGTGCGTATCAACGTTGGGGAGATTTGTCGATTTTTTTTTTTATTTCCATAGAAAAAATCTCGACAGGACAGAAAATCTTTGGTAATCGTAAGTTAAATTTCAACAGCCACTAAACGATGATCTGTAATTTATTTTACCAACGACCTACCTATGTACCAGTGACTATTATTGTATTACAGTGTAATTTATAAACTGCTTCAACGGCAGACTTGGGTAGTATTCCGAATACAATATTCGAAATACTGTATTCAGAATACTTTTTAAGTATTTCAAATACTTTTTAAATACTTTTTTTGAAAGTATTCAATAAAATATTTTGAATACTTATAACGAGTATTCTGAATACATTATTTCAAATACCTTTTAAACATTAAATCATCTCTTTTTTTATACGATTTTATTACTTCTTCGTCATATCTTGTAGATATAGGCTCTTATCACATTTTTATTATTGTTGTAAATCATAATCTATAACAATTATATAACATAAAAATGCAATAAATTAACATATATTTAGTCTACAATTTCAAATAATTCTCATGATATCTATAATTTTTATACTATGAAAAACTAGAAGTATTTTAAAAGTATTCGGAATACTTTTGAAAAATTCTAAATAATATATTCGGAATACAATTTGTATAAAGTATTTGAATACATATTCGGAATACTATTTTTTGTAAGTATTCGAGTATTTATTCTAAATACTTTTAAAAAGTATTTTACCCAAGTCTGTTCAACGGTCGACGTATCATGCAAACAACTACAGTAAAAATAGCCCTGTTGCTATTGATCTGGTTTTTATTCGAATCACGGAACAATTTTTCATAAACATCCGTTTCTCGAGAACAGTAACTAGAAGTAACTATGTATTTAATTTTTTTAATTTTTAATAAAATAGTTGCCAAGATTTATGTTAAATTTTTGTTAATTGAAATACATGCGCACCTGAATTACGATCAACTTTAATGATGAAACTGACGAAGGAGATCTTATCGGACGCGTTTCTATCTTCCTTTTTCCTATCGGTGATTCTGTTCATAATTTTCGCTTTGATCCTGTTGTACTGCAGACACAAAAGCGATTTTTATGTATAATAATTCATCGACAATAAATTAATTCCGTGTCTATTATAATACGTGTGTGAATATTAAATGTTATACCTCACAGGTGCCGCTGTTGGTTATAAGTCGCTTGAGCCACATGCAATTCAGATGTTTGCCCTTTTCCAAAAACTCATCTATTTCCATCGGGCCGTTGTTCTTCGAATGCACGTTGTCACGGGTTTTGATCGTACTAATATGTCTGACGATACTATATACGAAAATAAAGGGAAACAATAATGTTAATAACATTATAGTACACTAATGTCATTGCGAAAATTGCATATATTAATAGTATTGTGACAGAAATCGATTAATTTACTTTTAAATTGTGTACTCACAGATCATGTTCATTTGTACTTTTCAAATTTTGATTCCTGTAATGGTGTTCCATGAAAAACAATCCGGTTATAAATATCAAACTGAAACGATTACGAAACACAAAATTTTAATGGAACTTTAAACAACCATACGAATATTACGAGTATAAAATGTAAAATCAAATGCGTTCACTTACCAACTTGCAATAATGACGGTCAAAGTTATTATAGAAATTTGAACTATTTGCCCGCAGCAAACATCACTGGGTTTCTTTCCTTTCGATGATTTGAATTTTTCCATGCTAGAATCATAACCTATGCACTTGCTAGTGTAGGTCGTGGCTAATGTAGAAACAAAAATGGTATACAATAATTAGAAAACGCCAAAATAGGTATTTTTATATATCCCCAGATGTTTTGGAAGTTTCTCGAAGGAAAGCATTATTAATATAACTAGATCATTGACTTTATAATTGTAGATAATACAGTAACAAGAGTGCAATTCACACATTCTATTTTGAAATTCACTGTATTTATTAAAAATGTTGCGTTAGTTGATACTAAAACAGCTTATACATTTAATCTTGAAGCTTATATAGGTACTCAACCTGAAGGGCCATATAAATGTAAACATTCTAGTGAAGATATTGTTCTTAGACTTGTACAACCAATAGAAAGAAGTAACAGAAATATTACCGCTGATAACTGGTTTACAAGTTTTCCACTAATAAAAAAATTAAAATACAATAAAAAATTAATATATACAGGCACTATAAGAAAAAATAAAAGAGAGTTACCGTCAGAGTTTTTACCGAATAAAAGTAGAGAAATGCATAGCTCGATTTTTGGATTTCAAGAAGATTATACATTAGTGTCGTATTGTCCCAAAAAAAATAAAGTTGTATTAGTTGTGTGGAGTATACACAATGACGACACAATTGACGAAGAAAATCATGCAAAAAAACCTGAAATGATTACTTTTTATAATAAAACTAAGATCGGTGTTGACTTAGTAGACCAACTATGTGAAAAATACAATGTGGTTAGGAATACTCGTAGATGGCCAATGGTTATTTTTTATGATCTACTGAACATATCTGCTATAAATGCTATTTGTATATACAAAGAAAACAATTTTAATTCAAAAATGTCAAGAAGCCAATTTATTGAAAATATTGCATGGGAACTACTGAAACCTCAAATTGAGTATAGATCAACGATTACTAAACTACCAGTAAAATTAAGACGACGTGCACGTGCACTTTTAGGTATCGAAGAGCCTTCAATTTCAGTAATACCAGAAAATCTTCCAAATTATGTGGGTCGATGTTGTGTATGTCCACGAAATAAAAACAAATCAACCCGAAGATTTGTGGCCAATGCCGAAAATATGCGTGTAAAGAGCATATGAAGGATATTTGTGTCAATTGCTTAAATTAATAAATTGTTTTTATAGTAATTGCAATTTATTTTATATATATATATATCAACCCGAAGATTTTGTGGCCAATGCCGAAAATATGCGTGTAAAGAGCATATGAAGGATATTTGTGTCAATTGCTTAAATTAATAAATTGTTTTTATAGTACTTGCAATTTTATATATATATAGAATATTTCGTAAATTAAAAGAAAAGTATAAATTAATAATTTATTATGTTTATTTATCTTTAGACTAGTGTTTGTATAAATATGTTGTTATTATAAATAAACCTACTAGGTCATGTTGTTTCATATATACTATTTCGTTTATTATACTTTATATAAATATAATGAAATTTAGTTAACAAGAAGAAATGATTATCAAGAAAAATAAGCATCAAAACTAATATACACTATAATTTCCCATAATTAAATCACAGTTATAATACCTATATTTGTTCGACAATAACTGGTAAGAAAATATAAAAATACATTTTAATTTTGTTTTGGGTCTTTTGTAAACATGTAAATTTAAGACATCCATAGTTTCAGACCGATTGGAAGGTAATTGGGTTAGTAGTTCTAAAAATAAAAATGTAATGAAAGAAACTATGATAATTTCACTATAAACAAGATAACTGTATTTTCTTCAAATATTTATAGATTATTTTGTATATTTTAATGCTCATACGATTCTTTATATGCATACAAGTAATTTACATTATTAATATAAACAAAAATAATTAAAATTAATTGAATTGGTCATAAATTAAAATGGTCTACACCTAACCTAAATAAGTGACAATATACCTCGCGCCTAACGAAGAGTTAATTACTAAAAATGTATTTAATTCAACTTTCGAAATATTTTAAAATAAAAATATGCACGTTTTACTTGGTATTTATATTATAATATTGATTTATAGCTTTTATGAAATGTTTTTTTTTTTTTCTGATAGTATGGCCGCTTGCTCTTATATTTTTAGATTTTTGATTACAACATGATATAATATCGTATTTATAATTTGAAAACTAAAAGTTTTCTTTTTATAATGTAAAATATTCAATTATGTTTGGACTTCGAAACATCGCTGGTTTTTATTGTACTAAACTAATAAAGAATATGTTTTCACTAAAATGAAAAACTGTGTTGCTTGTTAATTTGTTTGTTATAAACACAGCGTACAACTCGACACACTTATTAAACTTCAAATCTTATATAATAAACTGTATTGATATATTGTACTTAATAATTTTAATTTCTATTTACTTTATTAATTAATATATTTATTAAAAAAATCATGGTTTTTCGTGCTTTTAAAAATTATTTTTTTTAATTTGTTACTTATTAATTGTTTATTTATGATTTCAATGATACATAAAAAATTACATTACTTAATATTTTATAATTGAAATATTTGAAATATCGATATTTATTTTTATATTATATGATGTATTTGTGGCTCAATCGATTGTATCACATAGCGATAAATCATGGGTAAACGAAAATGTATTAATTCTACATTATTTTTTAGATTTACATTGCTATTAACAATCTACCGGCTGCTGACATTATATTTTTAAGTTTAAATTCAGAATTTGAAGACATTACTACAACATGTTATATTATAGTTACATTAATCGCTATATAATTTATATTAAATAAATATATTAAAACAAAACGTCTGTTTTAATTTTCCATGGGTATTATTCAAATAACTGAGGTGATTTTTTAGAGTTTTATCGAGCTGAAAAACCCTAACTCTAATATTATCAGTGGTTCACTCGTATCAAGATAAAATAAGCTTGATCGATGTGAATATTTTATCTACACACTTACTGGATAGATCCGACAGTGCTATGCCGTGATTATTGAATTTCGATGAGTAACGGTTGTTATTCTGTTCCAGTTCGCTGATCCTGGCCTCCAAGTGACTGGTGATCTTGCTCAGTTCTTTGACGGCACCGACGTTTTCCATGAAAATCCGGTCCTATGCATAAACAGTACAAGTCACGTGCGATTATTCACACCGTCTGCAACGTGCACAGCAATGGTTTACATAGGCACATTTCGAGAGATGGCAAATTTTAAAACGATCATTTTTGAAATAATTAATATGAGCTCTTCCTCCCTCTTTAGGTACGGCCCCTATGAGAGCAAATCAATTCTACGACAGGATTTATACTTTTAATCGTTTGAAGCTAATCATATCATTTCATCAACACTTGGTGGCAGTTAAATATTAAAAATTATTTATTATTAATAAAAATTATTTTATTAAAAATTAAATAATACCGAATGTTGGAGAATGTTTTTACTGACTTTGAAATTCTATTTTATTTTAAATATAATTTATACGTATACAACATTTTAGTTATTTAGAACGGCGACTTTTCACAGGCCTACAATAAGTAACCACGAAAATACGCTATCGCGAACACGTTGATCTGGAGTACTGTACTTACCTTGTTGACGACCAAAAAGTCATCGTACTCAACCCCGTTGGACAGCGCAATGCTACCGGCGTTCGTGACGGCTTCGGGCAAAACGGCTTGTACCTCCTGTGCGATGATGCCGGTGTTCTTTTCCTTCATGGACAGCCCGAATAACGAGGAAAATTCCGGCTTGTAATTGAAGTGAACCACGTTTATTTTCTCCACGTTCCGCAATTGCTCCCTCGTATCGCACTGTATCGAAATTA